>MU158845.1:654928-666808 GCA_015888305.1 Antheraea pernyi | reverse complement strand
TATAGCTTAAATAACATTAATTTGTTCATACTTTATTATTTATGTGTTACTTAAACTATTTTGCGGAATTATGTATAAATAGTAATCGCTTTGACTTATATAGATGGGCCTTTAAAAGGCAAGATGTGTGTGATATCTAGGTACTTCTTATATACCAAGTATTGTAAGGCGAAGCTCTGCCCGATTAAACAGTGACGAGAACCTACGAAGTATTTATTGCGATTCCTGACTGCATCGACTTTATACGTGATTAGTGTAATAATAGATATTCTAATAATTTGGTATCTACTTCAGTGATCCGTCCAGTTTTTGTCATATAGTATTCAATGATATATCCTTATCAGTCTGTTACATTTTCCGGTACCTCGATTAATTGATCCAAAACGACGATCAAAAACAAAGACATATAAAATAGGATAAATGCAACGTGGGTGAAATGTCGAAAAATATTTAGGATGGTTTGTGACCCACGAACGTTTATTAAAACTATTATTAGACCAGTCATGTTGTATGGATCGGAGTGCTGGTCTACGAAAGAGATGAGTGAGAGAAGATTATATGTGGCAGAGATGTGAATGTTAAGATGTGTGTGTAACTAAAATGGATACGATTAAGAATTGAGATAAGAGAGAAGTTGAGGAGTAATGGGTTTGTATGGTATGGGTATGTCATGAAGAGAGATGAAAGTCATGTAACTAGAAAAGTTCAAAGTATGAAGGTGGATGGAGAGAGGCAGATGACAGAAAAAGGCATGGATGTACTGTGTTAAAACTGATATGTGCATAAAAGGTGTGAATACTGATATAATATCTAACAGGGGACATAGGTGGCATAAAGGTAAGAAGATGATGTTATTATTCTAGTATGTTCGTATATTGTACTTTAATGGCTTTTTTTTCTTTTTTTTTATAGTAGCACGGCAAAATGACTGCACTGTGCCTGATGCACAGTACAATCCAAAAACAATGGCGACCACCGAGTAACACAGTATCCATCGCCGGTCGCCGCTGTCATGCCGAAAAGCTGTATATGCACAGGCTGATCCCGAAACGCGACCCGCAAAAGCGAATCATTATGACGGGCTTTTACGACATATACATGGTGGTTGCGATCCAGTCAGGCTATAAACCCCTAACGCCCCGCTTTCGCCATTGCCTCGTTCGTTATTCAGCAGGGTGCACCACTTGCAGATGAGGTCGGCTTAGATGTCTCAAGTCATCGATATTATTCGACACCCCAGAAACAACATAACATAATAATATTTATACGATAAATAAGCTACTTGATGATCATGAATATATCACGTAATAATAAATTTTAAATTTTCTACGCGTCTTTTATAAAAAAATAAGTGCATATTCAATGGTCGTGGTGTAATAACGTTTGCACGGGGACTATACGAGGATATAAAACTTTTATTATGATAGCGTCGGTGCTTTCAAACGTTACAGCCGCTTGTGGAAGATAATAGATTATGGTCAAGAATAGCACTCACAGGAGATCCTTTATTTCAGCAATATTTTAGTCTATCTTTTCTAGTCAGTTTATTATATTATCTTACTTATATGGTTGTGGGAAATTTACTTACGTCTGCCAACAAAAACCTTCACTTTGAAAATTCTTCAGTAACCTCGAACAAATATTTCCAATAGCTTTACTGCCAGAATTGATACCATTTCTTTTAATTCAGTCAACCACATTCTTATTAACGTTGATTGATCATCGACTTCAAATATATTATTAGGTAGCGCAAATATCAATATTTTTTATTTAATTTGGTTAAGTTAATCATTTATTTATTTTTCGCTTTTTAGTGCCTTGTTGGTTTTCCACAACGATGTCGGTTTAAATTTTTTTTTTATTTTGTAAATATTTTGTATTTTTCATTTCTAGTATCTATAAATATATCTGGTTTATAATGGGTATAATGAAATTATTGAAATTCGATTTCAGGAAAATACATAGAGACGAATTGGGTGGAAATAAAAAAAACGACATTTCACCCCCTTAGGGCTTGAATATTCATTATAAACTTATATGGGACCACCTCTGGAGTATAACCAATTCAAATAAAAAAGAATCATTAAAATCGCTCCCCAATTGACAAAAATATCGATTAAAATACATTTAAAAAAAACATTAAATTCTTAAAACGTAAAGTCCTGAAATGGCTATAGGAGTATGGTAGTTAGAACAAAGCCACAAATAAAAGATAGCTTATAATAGTGATGCAAGTAAAACACAGTTCTCATGAGACAACAGAACCACATTTAGCGGACGAGGTCGTGGGCGATACATGTAATTTATACATATAATAATAATGTGAATCTAACGTGTCTGCACTTTTTAGATATTTGTGTAAAAAAATGTTGCAGGTGTCTTGGACATAGACAGCCCCTGCTCCCCTTACCAAAAGGTGTAAGAAGGTACCATGAGGTTTTAGTCCGCACGACTCGGGCATATCCATTCCCTGCTTCCCAGCGAAATGGATATCCGTTAGAGATTTCCCTATGGAGGAAAAAAAAAGTTTGAACACGCATCACTGCTAAAATACTGCGTTCATGATAGAGCCTTTGCAAGGGAATCATAAAACATATCATCAAAAAACATTTAGATCTTGTATTATTAAAATCGGTTCGGTTTAGCAAAAGTTATTGTAATTTTAATGACAACGCGAATTAAGTACGAGAGAAAAGTCGATAAGTAAATGGACTTAATATATTCAGATGAATTTATTACTCACTGTTTTTTTACATTAGGTTCAACGCGGACGGAGTCACAGACACAATTAATAACAAATAAATAAAATAATATTCTATTAAATTATATTACTACACACATTTTACTATATTTACCGACATGGGATTGATTTATTTGTACAAGATTAATAAGTAAGATAGGATCTTATTAAAATAAAAATATTGCATAGCTAAGTTTCATACACTTCGGGTGAATGCCTTACTATAAATAATAAAATAGATGAAAAATTAACAATTCACGAAGTTATAATAGACAGACAGTGACAAGTAGAGCAAAAACAATCCAATCAAACTTTACAATTTACTAGTGAAAATAAATTGAATCGACCTATTTTATTTTATCAAAAACATCAAGGATGACATAAATAGAAGACATAACTCAATCGGCACTATGACAGACTCTTTTTACTTTGGTAATTTATTGGAAATTGTTCCATTTGACTTCAATGAACGTCGCTGGCTAATTTTATTAAGTGTTCTGTAGAAGACGTTTTCATTTTATTTCTAAATACGTTTAGACTGATTTTTGGAAATTTATTATTATAACCAATATACACCATACAGTTTAAAGAGTGACAACCTTCAATCGTGTCGCATTTAAAATATAAAATAATTATATAAAAATACTAATAAACAACAAAGAGAACCTAAGTTAAAGTTTGTTCTAAGACTCTCAAAAGTATGGGTACAAATTTAAATAAACCTAGGTTGAATGAGCGGTGTCCCAGAGTTTATAAGCTTCGATAATAAAACTGGAATAAACCCCCTTCTATTTGTTCAAACTTAAAAAAATATTCTTTGTTAGTTGGTTGGGTTCACTTTTACTAAACCCGACGGTCATCGACACAGTGCTTTAACATAGGGTAAGGAATCGACTATAATTTTTGTATTTTCTATATAATTAGGTCAAATATTAAGTATCTATTTTTTAAGTGATTTAGAACGTATATCAAGTACTGAGTATCCTGTAAAAATATTGCTAACAAGTTACCAGTCACCCAGTATTCAAATAACTTGTATTTGAATATACGTGAGCTTCTTAAGTTCAGTGCTAAATAATTTACGATCTATCGTAAGTTTAATCTTGAAAATAGATTCAGTAACATCTTCATTACATAGTATAAAACAGAGTCCCCTACTGTGTCTGTCTGTCTGTCTGTTCGCGATAAACTCAAAAACTACTGAACGGATTTTCAAGCGGTTTTCAGCGGTAGATAAAGTGATTCATGAGGAATGTTTTGGTATATAATTTGTCAAGGATTTTTCTCTAATCAGGGCGGGATGTCTGCCGGGCCCGCTAGTTAGATATAAATGATTAAAAAAAATTAAACAGTAAATAATTATTAGTAGGTATAATTAAATGACTCTTTTTTCTATTTATTAAATCATAATTAGTAATAATGACAAAATATTTAAAAGATCATAATTACGACAGAATAATGCTATATATTTAAAGCCGAAGAACTATTTATTTATATTTCAGACGTCTGTCTGTCTGTTCGCGATAAACTACTGAATGGATTTTCATGTGGTTTTCACCAGTAGATTCATGAAGAAGGCAAGGTATATTATTTGTCAAGGTTTTTTTATTGACAGGGATAACGCCGGGCCCGCTAGTTTAAGATAAGTATGTAATACATAGACAAGATAAAAATATATTTCACAAAATTTAAATTAAGTAAAGTCGTCGTCAAACTTTTAATTAGATGGAAAATATAGATGGGCAGAATACAAATTTAGGTATTATATTATATAACATCCAAGACAACTTAAGGATAAATAAATGGTAATTTTATATTTGTATAATTTTGTAGGTGGTAGAGCCACGTTGAAGCTATCTATGGATTCAGCATGAATGAGTCGACTCGCCCGGGGTAGTACCACCCTCTCACAGAAAACCGACGTGAAGTAACAGTACTTGCCATTGTTGCGGAAATATAAAAAATAATAATAATAGAATATTTTAACTCCTTTTTAGGTTTATTTTTAACAACCAATCTCCTACGCTATTACTGCCACTGTCGAGTAGATAATAATATTGCCAGTGTCTTGTGATAATTTAAATGTTCTAAGTATTCTAACAAAATTGTGCTTCCCTTGATAGAATTTTCCGTAGAGTTTTTGTGGCATATCAAAATTCATTTTCCGTGGTATTATTTCCCATCCGTTTCACTTGTGCAAAATAACCTAATTATATTATGTAAAACACCACTGATATGACAAA
This sequence comes from Antheraea pernyi, assembly GCA_015888305.1. Taxonomy (NCBI): domain Eukaryota; kingdom Metazoa; phylum Arthropoda; class Insecta; order Lepidoptera; family Saturniidae; genus Antheraea; species Antheraea pernyi. Next base: position 661,825 of record MU158845.1, on the reverse strand, counting down.
ATATAGAGTCAGATTGAAGGTGGTAGAGCTACGCTGAGGCTATTTAATGGTGTCACCATGAATGGGTCGGCTCGCCCGGGGTAGTACCACCCTCTCACAGAAAACGAACGTGAAGTAACAGTGCTTGCATTTTTGCGATTCGTTCGGTCAGTTAGAGCGCCGGAGGCGCACCTCCCCTCCCTTCCTCTTCCCTTACTTCCCCTCACCCCCAAGACAGGTTGGCAACGCACTTGCAACTCTCCTGATATTGCAAGTGTCTATCTATGGACGGTGGTGATCACTTAACATCAAATAAAATATATACTAACTATTTTTTTTTGTCGCTATTTTTTTATAATTACTTCACCTATAGAAAGTTGCAACATCAGCGAGTAGGGTGTATTTTATTTTCAGTCATGAAATCCATATTACTGCTAGCAAAACTGCGAGCAAACACTAGTACATAATGTAATCCGTAAAAATAGTAGTTACGATTTAGGACATTCATGGATTCATTTTTTATTTATGTTTTTAGTTATTTTATAACACTGGATAATCCGCCATAATTTTGATACTATGACACGGAGAGAAGGTAACTCATTTCTCAAGGGTCGACAACGCATCTGTGATTCCCCTCGTGTCGCAGGTGTCCATAGGCCGTATTGATCACTTACCATCAGGTGACCCGTATGTTCGTTTGCCACATATAAAAAAGAGTCTTCTCTCTTCTTCTTCTTACCTTTATTCCACATAAGTAGGGCCGATACAACATGTTTATCATGTAGTGGTGTATGATTTGGCTTAATTTTTACGATCGACCGCCTGCCTGACATCAACCCTCGGGATTATTTTGTTGTACCACTATATTTATGATTATTATTTTATAGTTACGAAGTCTGATGGGCTCTTTTAGCCTTACAATTTTTCGTTCCGGTTAAAAACGAAGTTCTTCAAGATTATGGTTTGCTTGTTATATTGCTATTTTTATGTAACAGAAAACTAGCCAACTTTAGACTATTTTTATACGTATAAAGTATAAAGTATAGATTTTAATTCATAATCTGTAAATTTCACAATACTTTGTAATTTCTTTTAATATATTATACGTTACTTCAGTAATTTTGACGAACAACATTTCCACACGCAATATTTAAATACATATGGGAAAATTTATATATGGTGAAAAAGTTAAAGTAATTTTGGAATAAATTGAATTTTCGTAGTTTCGTTTAAATCTGCAACGCGTACGGGACATGGCAGTTCAATCAAAGGGTGCGCGGCATCCATCAATTCGCCATCTGTGTTTCCGGACAAATCTATCACTTTGGCGCGCGTGAAAATAACAGCTTCCCAGTTTTTAGTTCTTTATTTTTTATAGCTACTTTAGTATTTTTATAGTAAACTATTAAAAAAAACATAAGCATACTATATTGACAACCAGTTGAGATTGTTACGCATTAATTTTAATATTAAAATTAGTGAACTATACTAAGTATATCATATACTATTACCGATATATAGGTATAGGGTTGTTACCTAACATATATTTTATTTTCATTCATGAAATCTATACCATAGCGAGCAAACGCTAGTACACTATTTAATGCCTAAAGTGAGCAATTATCAGGACATTCATGGATTCTTTTTCCATAATGTATAAGACTAAACTATAAACCTTAATTTTGATACTATTTAATTTTGTAATTTAAAGTGGATATAAGTGTGATTTAATGTAAGCCTTACAATGTAATCTATCTCAAATAAGAGTTATATTTCTAACTAGCTATACCCGCAGCTCCGCACGCGTTTTTTTAAATCGTATTAAAGAATTATAGAATTGTGAGACTATGTACAATTACAGAAATGCTCTTTAAAGACAATTGTAAGTACGACGCGCACGCCACTAAAAGTAACATGTAACGTGTACATTAGATATATAAATACAAAGAACGTACCAAATGAGATTTGTCATCAGCAACACATATGGAACCTTAACCCACCATATAACTACCTCAGTGCTCGCTTACACTGTATAAGGAACTATTGAAACAATAACTAAAAATATTATTATAAAGATTTATATTTACATTACATTTAATATACATTGCCATTATTATAATTAAGATTTAGTGACTATACAAAAAATAAACGCTTGTCTGTTCCGCAACAAATTGTATATTATGGAATTCTTTACGTAATACGTTTATAATCTAAGATCTTATTAGGAAGACCTCTATATCATTAATGTTATTAATAATTATAATGTCGAATTGTAAACAATAAGCCGATAATTATTTCTGTCATTAAAAATAAAGAATAAGTTGAAATCTTGCTAAATTTCATGCAGACAAAGTCGCGGGTAACAGCTAGCCTAAAATAGAATAACCACAATTACTTTTTATTAGGTTCGTTATCTACCATTGAAAGTCCCGTGAAAATCGATGTAACCGTTTTGGTGATAGCACAGCGGGCGAAGCCACGGTTAACAGCTAGTATAAACTAAAATTGCTTAAATTACTTTTTATAAGATCAGCTATCTGCCAGTGAAAGTGATCTGAAGATCGATCGAATCGTTTTGAAGATAGCATGGCAGACGAAGCCGCGGTTAACAGATAGTCTAATTTAAAGTAGCCTAAGTAACGCGCTGTAATTTTCTCTATCTGCCAGTGAAATTCCCGACAAAATCGGTTCAGCCGTTTCGAAGATTACCCGGATCAAACAGACAGACAGACAGACCGACAAAAATTTTAAAAATTGCATTTTTGTTATCAGAAGCGTGTATACTTTCATACCCAATCAGTGAAAAAATTTATTTTGATATTACATACACACACTTCATTTTTATTATATGTATGTATATAGAAGAAGATAGATAGAATAGATGAACTATGCAAACAGTCAGTGTTATCGAATGCAACTGTTACGCCATGCGCCTCCGGAATACGTGCGTTTGCTGCGAATAATTGAATGCTGTAAGCAGCGGCGCGTTTTTTTTTTCTTGAACTGACTATGCTATTGACCTGTTAAGGTCTTTACAGCTTCACCGGACTACGAAGCAGCGGCGCGGCTCTCGGCGCGCTTTATATACCTGCGCAGACGTGTACAACCTACATCACCAGCCTAAGCTGAACCCAATTTCATATGATTGATCATATAGATCTGAGGTCAACTGACATTGGTTATTTTAATTTTCCGAAACTGATCATTTTTACCTTATATTTATTATTATTATGTAATCATAATTTTATATAGACCATTATTATTATAATGAAATTTAGTAAAGTTGCAGTCAATGCTACTGAAAAGAGAAAGAACAGTAGATAGATAGTTTAACAAATGTTCGACGTGATTCTTTAAATTGGCATAACTTTTTTATTTACGAACCGATTGACATGAAACAAACACTAAATGTTAAGTGAACCTTACCACGATATATCAGTGAAAACCACATCTAAATCGGATAAGGCGTTTCTGAGATTAGCGTGCACAAACGCACAGACAAACAGACAAACAGACAAACAGACAAACAGACAAAAATTCTAAAAATCATTGTTTTGGGTTCTATTGCATTTATAAAGACCCCTAATAATAGTTTTTCTCATATATACTTAATGTACAGACAGCGGTCAGTTACATTTTTATTATATGTATAGATATAGATAAGTAAAGTTGCAGTCAATGCTACTGAAAAGAGAAAGAACAGTAGATAGATAGTTTAACAAATGTTCGACGTGATTCTTTAAATTGGCATAACTTTTTTATTTACGAACCGATTGACATGAAACAAACACTAAATGTTAAGTGAACCTTACCACGATATATCAGTGAAAACCACATCTAAATCGGATAAGGCGTTTCTGAGATTAGCGTGCACAAACGCACAGACAAACAGACAAACAGACAAACAGACAAACAGACAAAAATTCTAAAAATCATTGTTTTGGGTTCTATTGCATTTATAAAGACCCCTAATAATAGTTTTTCTCATATATTCTTAATGTACAGACAGCGGTCAGTTACATTTTTATTATAGAAATAAATAAATAAATAACAAAACATGAAAGTAATAAATAATGTCTGTTTTTTCATTGTATAAAATGAGACTAGATCTCTATCAAGCTCGTATTTTCATGTGAGATTAATAGGCAGATATATTTCTTCAAGCAAAATTATTCTATATTACTTCAGATGGATGATAAAACACGTCGTAAATAAGTATAATAACGTATGAGTAGGCTAAAATTAAAAGATAAACATTTATAATCGCGGCTTATTTGAAATATTCTAGAGATTAGAAATATTATCGAAAGAACTTGGTTATGTAACAAAAAGCGTGAATTTTGAGTACGTACTGAACAATATAATAATTTTCTGTGATGATTGTGACAAGCTTACCTGTGTTCTATTTATGATTAAAATTGTCGCTATATTTTGGTGTATAATATATAATACCGTAAAGGTTTATCTATAAGAATTCATTCGGTCATTTTGCATGTAAAAGTAACAAGTATCCATCCTCATTACTTACTCTTTTATAATATTAACTAGCTTTTGCCCGCGGATTCATTCATTATAATGAAGATTTGAACTATCTTTGGAGTACAATATTATTCTGAATAAAGTTTAATGTAATAACGTTTATACAAAATGGCTTTATGATTTAGTAGTTAAGTAGTAATGTAATAGCGTAACAAACAAACAAGCAGACATACATTCACATTTATTATTATTATTTTTTTTTTATGTCAAAAGGTGGCAAACGAACAGATGCGTCACCTGATGTTAAGTGATCACCACCGTTCATAGACACTAGCAACACCAGGGGAGTCGCAAGTGCGTTGCCAGCCTGTGTATGGGGGAAAGATAGGGAAAGGGGAAGGGAAAGGGGGATAGGAAGTGGGCCTCCGGCGCTCTCACTGACCGAACGAAACGCAACAATGCAAGCACTGTTACTTCACGTCAGTTTTCTGTGAAAGGGTGGTACTACCCCGGACGAGCCGACCCATTCATGCTGAAACTAGTAATAGCTACAGCGTGGCTCTACCACCTACTAAATTATATTAGTATAGAATGAAAACTATATATTTTGAAGCGTTGCTAACTCAGTGGTATTCTATTCGGACATTCGGCATCCTGTAATTAGTTAGAGCAGGGTCTCCCAAACTTTAACAATCCGCGGCATACTTTTAAACTTTATATTTTATCGCAGTGCGACGCCCTAACCTAGCTGGCTAGTCAAAATAGATACAATCGACAGAAATACGTAGAATGATACTAGTTAAGTAGGCACAGATATTAAAACGTACACAATACGGATGTGTGTGTTCAGAATTTCATGGTTTACGTTGTACTTATGATTTTTTTTTTATTATTATACAAGTAATTATAACTTATTATAGATAATATATAATATGCTAAAACAACAATAGTGAAGAGGTTGACTATAAATCATAAACAAAAATATTATTATACGCTTTATCAAACAAGAATTATGGACGGCAAACTATAAAAAAGTAGATTAAAAATTGATGAATTCTTTTAATGGTGGTAGAGCCACGCTGAAACTATTATTGGTTTCAGCATGAATGGGTCGGCTCGCCCGGGGTAGTACCACCCTCTCATAGAAAACCGACGTGAAGTAACAGTGCTTGCATTGTTGCGTTTCGTTCGGTCAGTGAGAGCGCCGGAGACCCATCTCCCCTCCCCTCTCCTCTCTCCTCTCCTTTTCCCTCCCCTAACCCTTCCCTCCGAAAGATGGCAACGCACTTACGACTCCTCTGGGGTTGTTAGTGTGCATGGATGGTGGTGATCACTTAACAGCAGGTGTTCGTTTGCCACCTATGACATAAAAAAAAAAAAAACATATGACCGCTGCCACCTAAACTAGGTAATCCTGTGTCTCAGGTGGCAGTACACATTATAACTCTATTAATGAACGCGTTATACAACCGCAGTGGATAATTTATTTTGAAACGCTATATACAATAACAAGTGCATGTTAACAACAATCTCAATATACTTACATATAAGGAATTAGTGCTAAAATATATTGCATATTAAATTTTGTTACAAAAACTAAGTTAAGTAACTAAGTAAAGTAAAATAACTAAGTTACGCTACGTAGAGTTGAGAGAAATGCTTCACGGCGGCCCTCTTCACTTTGTATGGCGTACCAGAACGTTGGGAACTCAAGGAGAGTTAGAATATTCGGCGAAGAAAAATATCGTAATGAAACTATAGTATGGTTTTAGGAGTTTTTTAATGCTTTAATTGCAGTCCATGCAAAAGTTTAGCATGTTACATTTTTAGGTCACGTAGTCATTTGATACCAGACGCCCCTTAAAACAATATATAAAAATGTAAGTATGGTGTGGAACACGGCAAGATTACGAACGAACATCAAATAACATTGTCCGTGGAATTCGTTATGTACCTAAAGCGTGCCGCTGAAATTGAGTTTAGCCATTGTTTTTCACGAAAACGTAAACCCAGCGATTTTTTTTTTCGTAAATAGTGAAGTTAACATTTCTTCACGAAACTTTGCCGAGGTAAATAGGAAAGTTCTGATAACATGTCGCTGGTTGTCAGTGCGGATCGCTAAAATTAAGTTTCCTTCGCTCCCTTGGTACTGTAGTATTACTAAAGATTGTTTTATTTACGTTGACAAAAAATTTAGACTTATATATATATATACGTATGTATGAATGTATGTATGCATATATACTAGCGGGCCGGGCGGACATTGTCCTATCTTTATAATAAAAAAATCTAAAATTCAACCGCAGTGCCACCTACTGGGTCCCGTTTTGAATCTAAACCATTCTCGGATCCACTGAACACGCACACAAAATTTCATCAAAATCGGTCCGGACGTTTAGGAGGACTTCAGTGACATACACACGTACAGAAGAAATTTAT
>MU158845.1:617577-654578 GCA_015888305.1 Antheraea pernyi | reverse complement strand
TTGAGGTAGTCATAAGGACTACCGCCTGAAGTGTAAACTCAAAACAATGGAATAATTATCTTCTTTTGTGTATTTCTAGATCAATTATAGTCTAAATTACTTAAATTTCATAATCTGTAAAATGAAATTACATATTAACATTAGTCTGGTTTTCACATTTAGGAGGCGGAGCAAGGGAAGGGGGAAGGGGAAGGGAGGTGGGTCTCCGACGCTCTCACTGACCGAACGAAACGCAACAATGAAAGCGCTGTTACTTCACGTCGGTTTTCTGCGAGAGGGTGGTACTACCCCGGGTGAGCCGACCCATTCATGCTGAAACCAGTAATAGCTTCATCGTGGCTCTACCACCATCAAACCATCAGACTATGAATATATTCTTGTGGTACCCTGCGTACTTTTAATCCTCTTGTGGAACAGCACATCTGAAGGTGGTAGAGCCACGCTGTAGCTATTACTAGTTTCAGCAAAAATGGGTCGGCTCGCCCGGGGTAGTGCCACTCTCTCACAGAACACCGACGTGAAGTAACAGTGCTCGCATTGTCGCGTTTCGTTCGGTCAGTGAGAGCGCCGGAGGTCCACCTCCTTCCCCCTTTCCCTTCCACTTTCTCTTTTCCCTATTCCTCCCCCATACATAGGCTGGCAACGCACTTGCAACTCCCCTGGTGTTGCTAGTGTCTATGGACGGTGGTGATCACTTAACAACAAGTGTTCGTTTGCCTCCTTATGACATAAAAAAAAGCAAATTCCAAAAGTCTGCCTATACTTTTGGCCTCGTTTTTAAAAAATAAATACTCGTCGAAGCATAATTAAAAACTAATAAGAATTTGTTAATTTTTCGTATGATATATTAGTTTCTCTTTGTACTAAATATATTATGAATTATTGATGATTATTTTTATTTAAATGTCATCAATTTGTTCGTTAACAGCGTATTCCTTGAGTACCTTACTTTTAAAATATTCTTATACTTCCGTGGAAACTGCCAGTTCATTTTAATTATCAGATCGATTATTATAAATAACATATAAGACATTAAGTATTTACATAGACCTTCGTTACTTTGAAATTAGTTACAAGTCTATGAATTATTTAAATCTTTTGAATAACAAACATCATTACAGATATACGACGAATTTAATTAAATTCATTAGATATTTATATTCAAAAGATAATTAATCTGAATAATATTATCTTTATTTACAACTAACTAGTCCCGCGACTTGGTACGCGTTGAACTAGGGACAAAGATTTCGTTGCAGGTGCGACAATAAAGCGTGTGAGCAGAGCGCAATATAAAACGCGCTCTTTCTACTTATAGTATTATGGCATCGTGTAGTCACATACAGGCATAGAGTAACAAACCCGCGCGTATTGTAAGTGTAAGCGGTTTCATAATTCTATGCATACAGGCCTCTATCGATAAGCATCCGTGTTGTTACGTATACGTAATGAATAGAAACTACACGTCGCCAGACTTAAAAATGAATGAAAGCGCTTTACGCTACGCGTCAGTCATACCTTCTTTCTTACCACCTGCACCAGCACGTACACATGGCTATGCAAAATATAATTTATGACCCTATCTGCAGCGAGAGTTTTTCCTTAATATACCTAATACTTTATAAAATATTAAAACATAATAACATCAATTACTTGAATGTAGTTACCGATCAATAAACGAATTTATAGAATTTCTTCAGCAAATACAGAAATAGCTTCTTATATATTTAATCAGAAACTCAGAAGTTTTGTATATGTACAGTAAGTAATAACAATTTACAATTGTAATATAGATTAGTCGAAAATCCTGCCAATACTTTAGTGAATACTTGATAAAACAATACATCTAAGGTCCCATCACTTTGTTATATTTGACTTGAATATTAACCGTATAGTAAAACTATATGCCACACCTATCCCATTGTATTCCAATTAGCCTCTTAACTGATTTTTTAAGACCCAAATCTTAAAATGGCGGATCAAGTTTTTAAATATCTAGCCATTTTTTTCAATTATAGTTTTATATTACATAAAATTTGTTATTGTTTGAGCTTTTAAAATTTTCTAATAAATACGATTTTCTTTAAAAACTTATACTGCCAAAAGTCTATTGACCAGTGCATCATAAGGCCTACATTTGTTTGTAAGGACCAGGGGTTAAGGTCACTTCTTTGTACCCTAATGTATTATAAATATTGTATATATTTGTGAAAAAGATAAACCAGATCGAGTTTCTTGCCGGTTCTTCTCCGGTTTGTTTTCTGAACCGGTGGTAGTTTTGACGTTCATAAGTGCCTTCTTGGGGCCTAAATTGTAAAAGTGTTTTTGATTTTGGAAAGACAGAAAAATACAATAATTTTAGTTTAATCCACAAAAGTATAATTAACTTGCATTTGGCTACGGATTCAGTCATGTTAAAATGGACTTGACCTATCATTTGGGAGCAATATTGTTAAGGATGAAAGGAACCCCGTGTCCTCTTAGGTATCCCTGATAACGTGTAGACAAATTTTCAGGACGATTGATTGCGTAGTTTAGACGTAAAAGCATAAGAAACAAATACACTCGTATTTATAATATTAGTAGGGATTAAGACATTACATGTATTGAATAAGTTATCTGGTTTGGGTATAATGTTACGAATTAACATATAAATTGTAATAACATTATGAGGCACATTTACTTACTGCCTTATTTCAAATTTATCAACAACTTCTTTATGTTTATTTGAAATTTATGTTAGCTGTTGTTTTAATGGTGGTAGAGCCACGCTGAAACTATTACTGGTTTGAGCACGAATGGGTCGGCTCGTCCGGGGTAGTACCTTATAGAAAACCGACGTGAAGTAACAGTGCTTGCATTGTTGCGTTTCGTTCGGTCAGTGAGAGCGCCGGAAACCCACCTCCCTTCCCGTCTCCTCTCTCCTCTCCCTCCCCTAACCCTTCCTCCCAAAGGGTGACAACGCACTTGCGACTCCTCTGGTGTTGTTAGTGTCCATGGACGGTGGTGATCACTTAATATCCGATGACCCACCTGTTCGTTTGCCACCTATGACATATAAAAAAAAAAAACTTTTAATTTATCCAACGTACAAGCATTCTACACTAATCTCACGTCTAAAAAAAGATAGAATTACTTTCCAATTTTTCACGTTACTGAAACAGAAAACTAACATCAAAGAAGCAATAGAGGCGCTATCAGAAAAGCCATGAATCTCAATCAAGTGTAAGCTCATCAAAGTTTGGTAACGCTGGCCCGTAGGCACTTCGAAACTCATTTTCATATTACGAGCGACGATACGGCAGCGTAGAAACATGTGTATACAGTACAGAAGCGATATAGTGTATACCTTTATTATAACCTATGTTCATTTGTTTTTATTTGAAGTTAAAAGTTTAGGTGCTTAGGCTTTAATTTAGAAATGCTTATTAATTTATATATTTTTGTATACTATAAGTATGTGTAATCTCTAATAACGAATACACTATTATATCAGCACTACTGAGTTTCATTTGTTTTTACATAGCGACCGTGACATAGACGCTGGCGAATACCTATCGCTTTTTATAGCCAATATGTGGACTTCGAACGAACTCCAAACAAATACTCCTATAATACAATTGAGTTTGTAATATGTACTTATATTGTAAGAACTGGAAATAGCAAATACATAAGGATGCAGAAGGAGGATCGAGTTCAGCACAAATTTTAGCATTACTAACTACCGGCATTAATTAATCAGCGTCTGTTTTCTCTTGTTAAATGTGTATTTATGTAGAAAATTGAAACTTATATTATCATTACATAGTAAAAAACAAAGTCGCCTACCGCGTCTGTCTGTCTGTCTGTTAATAAACTCAAAAACTACAGAGCTGTTCATGCGGCTTTCACCAGTAGATAAAGTGATTCATGAGAAAAGTTTTAGAGTATAATTTGTCAAAGGTTTTTTTTATAATCACGGCGGGACAACGTCTGCCGGGCACGCTAATACTATATATTTATATGTTGACAATCGAAAACAAAACAATGCATATAATATATATATGCACACATACAATAACTATATAAGTAAATTGATAAAGGTCTGCCGATGTGCGGGCATCACTAAGAAACTATTGGATAAAATTGGATCATTTGTTCTGAGCAAATATTTATTTAGCTGCCTTGAGCGATTTTTGGTAGAAAAGATTTTATGATTCCCGTCACCGATGATCTCGACATGCTCGTGACGTATCGATTGCGCTTACGCCAGGCCAAGCGACGCGTAGACCGCTTTCTCTATACATGTAATATTGATATTTTGTATCGAGCTTGTTCAACCCATCGTGTTGATTTATTTATGAACTGTATAAAGGTGTATATAATTATTGTTAAGAGTGCCAATAAATGTGAAAACAGAGTAATTTTAATTTTAATAATTACATTTTTTATGTCATAGGAGGCTAATGGACAGGTGACCTGGGTCACCTGATGTTAAGTGACCACCACCGTCCATAGACACTTGCAACACCAGGGGAGTCGCAAGTGCGTTGCCAGCCAGTTTTGGAGGGGGAGGGAGGGAAGAGGAGGAATGGGAAGAGAGGTGGGCGGGCCTCCGGTGCTCTCACTGACCGAACGAAACGCAGCAATGCAAGCATTGTTACTTCACGTCGGTTTTCTGTAAGAAGGTGGTACTACCCCGGGCGAGCCGACCCATTCATCCTGAAACCAGTAATAGCTTCAGCGTGGCTCTACCACCTACCTAATTTATAAAGAATTCAAACTATAATTGATTAAAAAATCAAGAAAAGAACACAGTTATTCCATTGTTTTGAGTTTTTACTAATATAGGCAATCCTTATGACTGTCTCAACTTTTCTTTCAGTTTTCTTAGACACTTGGGTGTTATCTAAAATATTACAATAGCTTAATTCATTATAAAGTTTAAAAAAAACTAAATGTGTCTGTGTGAACCGAACCGAGCGGTGTCGCGCTTATATTCTCTCCACTGTACATACAACATATTGCTAATATAATAAACAACATAGATGACGGCGTGGGTATAATCTGGTTTAACAATAAGTTTATATTGTAAATATTTACAAAAGGTGTTTTTGGGGGTGTAAGGGATGTCGAATAACATCATAAGACTTGAGACACCCAATCCAACCTCACCTGCACGTGGTGCACCCTGTTGAATAACGAACGAGGCAATGGCGAAAGCGGGGTGGTAGGGATTTACAGCCTGACTAAGTCGCAACCACCATATATGGCGAAAAAGCCCGTCATAGTGATTCGCTTCTGCGGGTCACGTTTCGGGATCAGCCTATACATATCCAGCTTTTCGCAGGCCGGCATGACAGTGGCGACCGGCGATGAATAGTGTGCCACTCGATGGTCGCCATTGTTTTTAGATTGTACTGTGCTTACCATCAGGCATAGTGCAGTCATTTTGTCGTGCTACAATAAAAAAAAAATTAAAAAGATTTTGTTATAATAAAACAGATATTTTGAATTTTAAATAACTCAATCCATTATCAAAACTTTAAAGTATTGAAGTTAAAGGTATTCTGACAAGCTGAAAAGCCATCGTAATTAGAGTTCACTCAAAGAGCTCTGTATTTATCTAATTAAAATTAACGAAGTTTGTTGACAGAACAACATCGGAACAAGTTTTAAACGTCTCCTACGCCCTATTATTATACTCAGTTTAGACTTTAATGCCGGTTAATTGTTCATTCTTCCCAACTTATATAAATAATACTTAATTATTATAACATATACTGCGGATACGAGAGATCATAAAAGTTATAGCAACTATTTATAACGTTATTCTATTATTTATTTTAATTTGCTAATGTAGTCAGTGATTTGAATTTTATTTTAACTAACTAGCTGACATCCACAATCTCGCCTGCATTGATTATTGTATATATATTTTATATACAAAGGAGAAAATATGAAAACCATATCGCTTGCCCCACATCTAAACAACAAGAAACGTATCACAGAAAGCGTAGTGCTTGCAAAAATCATTGTTATCTATACCTTTATATTAAATAAAGCTATCGCAATATTTTAAAAGCCAAGTGTGTATGAATCAGGAAATTTAGTGTAATGCGCACAATGGATCTAGTATTCTATTGATATAGATATGCATTTCTGATATATACAAGAAAGACTATTAGTAAATCGCTTTGAAAACAATTAAAACCAAATGTTTCATGGTTTACAGACCTGTCCTAACTAGTTTCTTTACTGAATTCACAGACAAATTAAAGTATACCTTAGTGAGGTAAGAATCGTCAGAAAGCCATTTCGTTGATTACCATTTCATTTTGATAAAGCGGACAGAAATATAAGATGTAGAATTATATATGATAGATAAATGTAAGATTTATCATGTCACAATATTGAATCGTTCCTTAGAGATGAGAAGTATTGCGATTGTTGCTTAGTTCTGTAAATGTGAAAGGCTAATTATTATTTCGCGCGTGATAAATGATACTAAAATTATAATGATTTAAAAAACGCACTGTAGTGAATAGGTACGATTTATTACATTGGCACTGAACGAAATAGCTACGAAATATAAGGACCAATCATGCTATAGCAAAAATAGCTATTCGCAATAATCACCGAAACCTTCGAATCGAAGTATTTAACCAATGATATATATTTCAATAGCAGTTCGTTTTCATTTACAAAATAGACAAGACAAGATTATATTCGACCAATACAGTAACCAATTTGTTTCCTTTTTTTATCTAACAGTTATATTGTTTGTATTAAGTGTTTATTTATTTATAATTTATAATAAGGATTTACCGCTATTAGATTAAACTCCTTATTTATATTTTTTCGAAAACTTTGCAACTTAACTGCGATGTTTAATTACGATATTCACACAAAAAATTGATAAAAAATGAGTGCGTGTAACCGTCACAGACGATTGAAGTAAAATTTCTTTGGTGTTTTAATAGATGGCAATTAAGTTAATAATAAATACAAAAAAAGGCATTTATTGATGATGTAACATTAGTAATATATGCATTTACTATCGTTGACCACTATATATTTTAAAACAATAATTTAATTACTATCATACTTCACATTTTAATTTAATTCGTTACTTATCATAGTAATCTGTTCGTACTTTTCTATATTTTATTTACTTCATAACAAAGAGTTGCTAATAATATTTCCTGTATTATTTAAGTTTTGAATTAACTGATAGATGGCGCTACAGATAATGAAGCTTTGATTTAATTTGTAACATACGTTGAAACTAGATGACAGCATGGTCGCGCTTCCATATATACATAATTAATTATATTGCATGATTGTTATTATTATTCATTCATTATTATTTGTATTAATTTATTTTTCAAAAGTTTGTGATTAATTTTTTTATAAACTATTTATTGACAAAATCAAAAATATTTAAAAACCGGGACGCCATATTGCCGTAACGGACTTCCATTGCATTGTCGTCCAGTTACCTCCTAGTCGCGCCGAAAGAAGTTTTACTTCAAAAATAAATTCAAAATTAATATTAAGCCTCTATCGAAAACTCATAAATTATAATTGTCGTCTTTAAATAAACAATATACGTAAAATTCTAACAGACACGTTAAATCTATTTCGACTTTACGGCCACGAAAATACGAGTCGATATATAATGATTATTTCGTTGTATTTTTCACCGTCCTTGTGTTATCGCTGACTAGTAAATTACTAGAATTCGTATAGAATTGCCATCAAGAAACACTAAAGTCTTATCTACGCACTAACGTTGCTATTCCTATTGATTTACAGTCAGTGTCGAGCGTTACCAAATCTCACGAGATTCCGAATATTGAAGCATTCTGAGATTTTCTTACCAAAATAATTTCTTGCGATATATTCTGATCTATTCTGTTTTGTGAATAAGTGAGGGAGGGAAAGGGAGAGGAGAGGGGAGGGGAGGTGGGTCTCCGGCGCTCTCACTGACCGAACGAAACGCAACAATGCAAGCACTGTTACTTCACGTCGGTTTTCTATGAGAGGGTGGTACTACCCCGGGCGAGCCGACCATTCATGCTGAAACCAATAATAGTTTCAGCGTGGCTCTACCACCATTAATTGATAGTGATTGATTTGTTTATAAACTATTTATTGACAAAATCAAAAATATTTAAAAACCGGGACGCCATATTGCCGTAACGGACTTCCATTGCATTGTCGTCCAGTTACCTCCTAGTCGCGCCTAAAGAAGTTTTACTTCAAAAATAAATTCAAAATTAATATTAAGCCTCTATCGAAAACTCATAAATTATAATCGTCGTCTTTAAATAAACAATATACGTAAAATTCTAACAGACACGTTAAATCTATTTCGACTTTACGGCCACGAAAATACGAGTCGATATATAATGATTATTTCGTTGTATTTTTCACCGTCCTTGTGTTATCGCTGACTAGTAAATTACTAGAATTCGTATAGAATTGCCATCAAGAAACACTAAAGTCTTATCTATGCACTAACGTTGCTATTCGTATTGATTTACAGTCAGTGTCGAGCGTTACCAAATCTCACGAGATTCCGAATATTGAAGCATTCTGAGATTTTCTTACCAAAATAATTTCTTGTGATATATTCTGATCTATTCAGTTTTGTGAATAAGTGATGCTATTTTATGTGTACTTATATCCTAGTAATAACTAATGTCAAAAATGAAAAGATATCTAGGTCTTCAGTTCCACGCTCATCACTCAAAAACTACTGGTTAGATTTCGATAAAATTGTCCAATATTATTTCTGAGACACTCGAGCGATATCCAAAATTAGATAGCTCAATTTAAGATATGGTTATTATATATTAACAAAACAACAATTTTATTAGCACTAGGCGGTCAGCGGTGTACTTTTTCTCGTTCTACAAGCGGTAAGTGCTTGTTTTCTGCTCTGTAGGTACATAAAATAAATTGAACGCAAACGAATTCGTGAGTACCAGTTTATATAAATACGAAAGTTTGTTTATTTGTAATGTCTTCACGGCTTAACTACTTAGCCGATAATCATGAATGCCTGCATGTTGTCAGGTGACAGAAGAGGAGATAGGGTACATTTTTTGCAGAAGAGATGTACTGTTCTAATCTGCAATAAAGTGACCGAAGTTGCGAACAAAAACCGGTATTCTATACGACTAGATAATATAATCTTTTCATATGAGACTTTCGTTCTTACAACGTTCGTTGTAGGTTGTAACACATCGTTTTTTATACTGTTTCACTCATATTCTTGCAAACTGATATGCATATATTTATGAACATTAAAAGTATTTCAGCTCTATCCAATTTACAAAAATTCTGATTATATGACGCTACAATGCATTCACGTCTACATAATTCAACTAATCATCATAAAAAATGGTATCTTATTATAATATAAAGAATATTTACACAATAAGTAAGTTCATTACACACGATTATTTATTATCACAGTAATCAAAACCAAACCACAAACACAGTTGATAACGTACTTTTTTAATTTAGCACAATATACTTCATATGGTACATTCTTCTAGTTGCCCTTTTTATATAGTCCCAAACTTGCTTTTATTCAGCAAATTTGGAGCATGAGCAAAGAGTTACGATTGGTCCAACCGCTTTGGCCAATCTTTTTGCCTTTTTTCGAAATAATAGTTTCCTTTCTACTGCTATTTATGGTTATATTAAAAATCGATAAAATAAAAAGTCGTAGCAAAAGGTACGTATACCAGATTTAATAAAATGCTCAAAATTTACACAACAATATTAAAAATTCAGATATTTAACACATAACACCTATTTTACGTATACGTGGTTTCGCTGGAATTTATTTTTTCCAATTTAGTTAATCATAGTGAATTTTGAATTATTTGTTATCATGCTGTTCGGTAAGTTCAATAGGCACTTAGTCTATTCTCAACAATACTCGATTCTTATTGGTTACCCAACTCGTGCTCGGTGATCGATAATCTCCGTGTGCCACACAACCCACCAGCATTATACTTTGCTCTTGCTTGGCGCACTTTCTGACGCACACTTTCGATTATATTTGTTCCCCCCTTAAGATGCGTAACATAGAGATACCCTATAACCGTCTTTAATGAATAGAGATTTTTTTTTAATTTAATGGGAGTCAAACGAACAGGTGTGTTACCTGATGTCAAGTGATCACCGCCGTCCATAGACACTAGCAACACCAGAGGATTCGCAAGTATATTGGTGGCATTTTAAAGAAGTGTACGCTCATTTCTTGGAGGTTTGTAACTCGTAATGGTGTGGAAACACCGCCGCTGGGAGTCGATTCCGCAAGGTCGAAGTCCGAGGTAGAAATGCCCTTGAGAACCTCACCGTAAAAGACCTCCACCCATCGAAGTGTTCATGAAATTTCTGCATGAAATACAGAATTGATTCAACAAATTTGACTAGTAATTTTCGCAATTAGCGGGTTCCAGCAAACAAAACATAATCACTTAGCTTTACAAATGTGAAAACAATTATAATAATATTTGTTGGCCAAATTATGTACATTTCCAAATGTATAGCTAAAAATATAATGAAAAAATCTTCATTATCTGTAAAAAAAAAGCACACGTCATTCGCATTCTGATAAAATTACGGTAAGCCGAGAACGGTCGGCCTATATTATTCCGACTAACTGAACACGAATAACAAAATCTCTGTAAAAATATGTTTCATAAATTTATTAACCGGCTCACCTTTATTAATTGAATGAAATAAATGGTTTGAAATAAATTATTACGGTGTCAACCTTTGTCGATGTTATTCTCATATTTCATTACACACACGATAAAATAATGTAAAAACATTTAAAAATAACAGCCAGCGTGTTTGTTCCTATAAACAAATAAATTACAAACATTAAACGTTACCTATTCTTATTTAATATAATTTATTTTTCACATCATCGCTGAGTGTACGAATCCCGTCTAACATTGTTTGGTTAAAAGGAGTTTAAAGCATAATTTTATACTTTGTATAGACGTTAAATAAGAGTATGATCTAATATGGTAAACACGCTAAAATCCAGAAGAGGAATGGCTCTCAAATGAGCTGTCGAAACTCACCAACTAGTACTGGGGGACGTATTTTCAGCGTGAGGATGGTAGGTAGCCAAGCGGACTTGAAAAAAGCTCTACCATACTACCTACTATGAGCGCATCACGATGTTTTCCTTCATCGTAAACTATACGGAATATATAATAATATAAAGTGGTAGAGCCACGTTGAAGCTATTACTGGTTTCAGCATGAATGGGTCGGCTCGCCCGGGGAAGTACCACCATCTCACAGAAAACCGACGTACAGTAGCAGTGCTTGCATTGTTGCGTTTCGTTCGGTCAGTGAGAGCGCCGGAGGACCACATCCCCTCCCCGCTCCCCCATTCTTTCCTCACTCACCTTCCCTAAATACAGGCTGACAACGCACTTGCGACTCCCCTGGTGTTGCAAGTGTCTATGGACGGTGATGATCATTTAACATCAAGTGACCCACATGTTCGCTTGCCTCCTAGAATATAAAAAAAAAGCTTCAAAAGCTGAATCACGGCTAAAAGAAATACAACTGAAGGTATAGATATTTTCCAATATTAGTACAAGAAATTCTGTACAATATATTGTTTACATTATACATGTTGATGTGAATAAATACGTTTTTTTATTACTGAAAACTTGGTTATTTATACTAGCAGCTTTTACCAGACACTGCGACGTCGTTTACATTATTTACCTATTTGTTTTTTATACTCTTAGATACTAAAATGATATCTCAACGATCTGTAAATATATTATGAAACAGAACACAAGACTATCTATTTTAAAAGGTTGTCGCGCCAAACTATTTTGTTTTGAATTCCCTTTCATTTTTAACCGACATCGATAAGGAGGTTCTCAATTTGGCTAGAGTTTTGTATGTTTTGAACCTTAGGATTTCGTTCATTTATAAACTGACTAGCTTCTGCTCGCCACTTCGTCTGCGTGGAATAGTTACTTTGGGCTAACGTTAACACGCATAGCAGCTTTTACCAGACACTGCGACGTCGTTTACATTATTTACCTATTTGTTTTTTATACTCTTAGATACTAAAATGATATCTCAACGATCTGTAAATATGTTATGAAACAGAACACAAGACTATCTATTTTAAAAGGTTGTCGCGCCAAACTATTTTGTTTTGAATTCCCTTTCATTTTTAACCGACATCGATAAGGAGGTTCTCAATTTGGCTAAAGTTTTGTATGTTTTGAACCTTAGGATTTTGTCATTTATAAACTAACTAGCTTCTTACCCGCGACTTCGTCTGCGTGGAATAGTTACTTTGGGCTAACGCTAACACGCAGCGGAAGCTGCCAAAAGGAAAAAAAAAACGATTATGTAACATTCTTCATTGGTGCTCCGCTAATATTGGTCTTAGCGTGATGATATATACGTATAGCCTTCCTCGATAAATGAGCTATCTAACACTGAAAGAATTTTGCAAATCAGTAATTCCTGAGATTACCCCCTACAACGTTACAAACTCACAAAGTTTACCTCTTTATAATAATAGTATAGATAATATAATAATAAGGAAAAATATCCAGAAATTGTATGTTCAACATTTTATCAAAGATAGATAATTTTATATTGTAACAAAACGAATAGAAGCGTTTATAGAAACTAGTGTTATTTTAGTCCCACTGCGTATCAGATCGCAGGACTAGATGTCTCGCAGGCAATATCCGGAACAAGCCGGATGGGCACACCCGTCGGAGCGTGTATCCGACGATATGAAGTTCGATTACAACTCAATATACGTCAGTTACTATTGGAATACGAGTTTCATATATATCTTATATTATCACAGTATGTTATTTTTAGTCTTTTTCTTTTTTATAAAGAACGATTCGATTAAAGTAACAAAAAAACATCTTCTTTCTTTTTTTATTTTTGGCCACAAACTTTTAATAAATTATTACTGACATTGTCGAGTTGGTTATTAGAAGTTTCTTACGATCACTTCAATGAACTAACAAGATGGTGCCCTCTTGTTAGAACTTTCCAAGGAGTTTTTGTGAAAAGTCAGAATTCATGCTCCGTGGTATTTATTATTTTCACTCTTCACTTGCGCCTCATAACCAAAGTATATTACGTAAAACACCACCAATATTACAAGTTATAGAGTCAAGTAACACAAGACTATGAATAAAATATAAAATCTACTACATGCCAGACTAAAAAAAATCTGCCAAAATCTCGCCTATACATCTTATAATCTGACTTTATCTAGAAGCAAACAATAAAGAAGTTTTTTCTTATGCATGCCACTTATTTTATCTGAATTATCGTGACCTGTCTTTTATTTTTCTAATTATAATTTTTTTACCACCCAAACTATGTGCTTTTTTATATATTTTATGTTATCTCTGTTAGAATTTAGCATTACTACTTTTCACCTTTTTTATATCATAGGAGGCAAACGAACAGACGCGTCACCTAATGTTAGGTGATCACCACCGTCCATAGACACTTCCAACATCAGGAGAGTCGTATGTTGCCAGCATGTGTTTGGGAGGAGGGGGAGAGGGGAAGGGTAGTGGGCCTCCGGCGCTTTCACTGACCCAACGAAACGCAACAATGCAAGCACTGTTACATCACGTCGGTTTTCTATCATCATATTATTTTGCATACAAGTTGTCAGAGGTACACAATAACGCGAAAGAAGCTACGAGGAAAGGCTAGTGATTAATACAATATAACAATTAATGGTGGTAGAGCCACGCTGAAACTATTACTGGTTTCAGCATGAATGGGTCGGCTCGTCCGGGGTAGTACCACCCTCTCATAGAAAACCGACGTGAAGTAACAGTGTTTGCATTGTTGCATTTCGTTTGGTCAGTGAGAGCGCCGGAGGCCCGCCTCCCCTCCCCTCTCCTCTCCCTCCCCTAACCCTTCCCCCTAAAGGGTGGCAACGCACTTGCAACTCCTCTGGTGTTGTTAGTGTCCATGGACGGTGGTGATCACTTAACAGCAGGTGACCCACCTGTTCATTTGCCACCTATGCCATAAAAAAAAAAAATCTCAATTATATACCGTTCTCATATATATTTACTCATATGAATATTAAAAGTAAACGTACATATTATATTATAGAATCGATTTTCGTTATAGAGATAAATCTATACTTGGCTGAAACTAGGTTTTGGAAATGATGAGAAAATAAAACCCAAGATATAACCTAAAAGAATTTCGATCGCCAATAGGCTTTCCACTAACATAAATATTGTAAATGTTGCGTGCAAATAAAAACGTCAAACGTTGCGTGCCCGCCGCAAATGAAGTTTGTGGAGTATTTCGTGCCCTCTTTTCTTTGTACGCCACGCGGCCGCGTCATTCTCGACCAAGCCGACGAGACGCGTACAGCCGTGACCCTCTTACGGTTCAACTTGACTTGTTACTGCTCCCTTTTTGCCTTCGTTTAATATAAAAAACGACAAAATTACTTTGTATTTATCAGGAGCTAAATCATGATAGATTTATTTTTTACATATACAAGGAAGATATAGTTAATTTGAGGCTAAATCACGTCAAAACTGCTGAATCTATTGGTAGTAGATCATTCTAGACTACTTATTTTTAGCTTACGTACAGTGCACCCTTTACCGTTTTTTAAATAAAACGAAGTGGGCGTTTCTCTATATCTATCTATAGGTATCAAATATTACAAAGCAAAACCGTTTTTCGTATCTCTCTTAGTTCTTTTAAACTACGCAACGGATTTTGATACTCTTTTCTTTGATAAACTTTAGAGAATTCGTTCCGGCAGTTTATATGTATAATACATGTAAATTGTAATTATATAAAATACAGAAAAGTCAACGTATTCTAATGAAGTTGTTAGAAGGAGTTATAACGCTGATAGCTGATAACGCTGACTAAACCTTATGAGATACTTAAAAATAATGTTCTATAAAATTGTACGTCTCAATATTAATCTATATATTATATCATTTAGGTGAATTTAAGTGACTAACTGTAAATATTAAAGTGCCGAAACATGGACCTAAATCGTTTAGACACTTATGACACCACATATTAGCACTCACGCAGAGCTGGGAGTAGTCTCTAGTATTTATGTAAATTTGACAGACACGACGGTAACCTAAATTTAAAAATTCTATATGTCGATAACTTCCTATCTGCTATATCAAATGTATATACGTAAGGGCATCACATCAAAAGGGGTGTACTTATTTAAGTAATTCTTATATTCTTATATCTGTAATTGTCAGGACGAAATTTGAATGATGGAGATTTTTTGAAAATTATACGGAATATGGAAATATTTTAAAAATCTCCCTACAAAAATGTCAATAACTCAACAGAAAATTGTAAGCAGATATTCAAATATATTGACAGATCGTTGTTCAGTTGCCATTTTATCGCATTACGTAATTCTTTTCTTCTTATATCTGTAATTGTCAGGACGAAATTTGTATGATGGGAAAATTTTGAAAATTATACAGAAATTGGAAATATTTGAGCTTAAAAATCTCCCTACAAAAAAGTCAATAACTTTACAGAAGATTGTACGCAGATATTCAAATATATTGACAGATTGACGTTCAGTTGTTCAGTTGCCATTTTATTGCATTACATAGTCGCCCTGTAAAGGGAATATTTAGTCTCATTTTCATCGTTAGAATTCGCGCGTGAAGTCGGAGCAGAAAGCTAGTAGTCGATAAATTTTATAACGTCCCACGATATACTAGAAATATGGAGCGGGTTTTGTCAGTAAAAAAATGTCGCAATATCTCCATCAAAGCGAACCTCCCCGTTAAAACAATTTTGCCAAAAAAATAAACTCAAAAAATATTTCTTTTCCGAATACATTTTTCATTACTTTCATTGCTCGTACTGGCGACTCCGTCGTCGTGAAATTGATTTTGTTATTTCATAGAGACTACTTATTTATCTAGATCCACTTCCACGTCCACTTACTGAGACTATCCCGTCGAAAAGATTACTCTCCTCGAATAATAAGTATAATACAATGGGGATTAAATCTGTTTTCTACAAATCAAGGTAAAAAGAACTTATTAAGATTTTAATTCACTTAACAACTATTATTGAGTTTATAGATACACATAAAAATGTAAACGTTATTAATTTTTTTAAAGTTAGGCATATTTCATATGTCATAGCGTTCCCTCATAGGAAAACTGAAATAGAACTCTACTTCATTTTCACTGAAGTGAAAAGTTTTCACATCTCGCAGATGATTTTAAAAGCCACATATTCTCTTTAAAAACGTCAATATTTTACTAGAATTTATAAAACATTTTTCACGGCGTGCTTAACTTAAAAAAGACTATTACCGATTTTAAGTTATTTCTGTTAAAACTTAACGTTACTGCTTAACCTCTATAAAGCTTAATGCTTCATAAAAATAATGTAAAGAATCCACTATGTGCCAGTCATATTCTGGTTTATATCATTGTAGCCATTTCGGAAACAAGCTCATAAAAACAAAAGACACAATCATGGTAATTATATACAAGAGAATGTAATTTAAAGATCGATGGTTCAACATCATTTCATTTATAATTACGTCAGGCTTGTAGTGAAGTTAAAAGTTATCAGTTATTAATAAATAATAATTATCTTTGCACAATATTCTCACACATATAGAATTAAATGCAGCGTCACACACACAATAGTTGTTATCTTTAAAATCATTTTTTTCTCATCGCCTCAAAACTTTTCGTCCATCTATCGCATGTCGCATTACAGCCGACCGCGAAGTAGGGGTAAAGTGAAAGCAGAGCAGCCAAGGCCAATATGGTCCATGGTTCAATTCAAAATTATTCATTAATTCAAATAATATTGTGCTCAGTTTTAGATCGGAAGCTATCATCTGAACATAACATCGATACAGTGACACACATAACACAGATCACCCCCACATATGTTTTTTCTACACGAAGTTAGACACACATGTAGTGGAAGGGTTTTACTTCATTTTCCTTAATTTCTGAACTAGATTAGTTTATTTTAGTTGACAGATACAAACTACATATTTGAGTTAGTGACGCACACATGCTGATACACATAAGTGCCCTATTTCGTATGTTTATGATTAGTTTAATAGGATTCGGGTTGTTGCATCCATGGCAATAGCCCAAGCCTACGTTCAGCGACTTTAATATCTTTGAGCTTGTTGCCAAGCGGCTGACTGCTTTAAGCACTCGCACCATTAGTTCGTAAAGCTATTATGCCTATCAATAGTATATGCCGCTGTTACAAAAACAGTTTTATGGCTTCGAATCTTTCACGAGACAAGCATTTTTATAATCTACAAATGTGGCATATAGAATCAAAGACAGCTAAATGCCACGAGTTCTAAAAATGAACTGAGTATGGAGCCATCTAGTCTATCATTGGTTACAAATCACCATTTAATTCCTACAAGAATCCTAAATGCAGCTAAAGCCTTTTAATTTTCGTTTTAAAATTGATTTTGGGATCAAATACATTTAAGTACAACCAAGTCATCAAACAAGAAGTAAGAATAAAATACAGTTAAGGGATTTTCATTTTTTTATTTCTTGAACTTCTCTTTTAGAGCTGATGATGCCATAGGCAGGCAAAACCAATAGCATATGCCACTCCCTATAATTGAAAATTTTATAATATAAGTAAAACTCCAACTCTGAGAATAGATAAACATTTTTTTCGTTTCCTGCAAATTTGGCCTCTATACACTTAGCTGTTTTTGATTTTATATGCCTCAAATGATAAAATTATGAAATACTTATAAAATTTAAAATCTAAGTGACAAGATTCCCTTTGGATATAACGCAACTATTGCATAGCGACCTCGCACCTCCATTTTTCAATTTGCAGTGTCATCCCCACAGGGGGCGTGTCGCTGACGAGGACAAGAAAGCTCTCATATGATATCCTCACGAACACAAAGGCTCCCTTGACACGTGTAACTCTGAGTGCCGATACTGCACCGGTTTTCAATTTTCCACGAACGTGTATTTCGTAACATTTTACAGTGTAGCTCTTTCAAATGATCATTGCTTTTGTTGCTTCCACGCTCCTAGTTTTTAATCAACAAATTGTTACGGGAATAAATGTTGAGTTCTATTTTAATCGTAGCTGGAGCGGTACATTAATATATTAGTTTCTGTGATAATTTACTATTATAAATAAACGAATATCAATTTAATTTGTGTGGTCTGATTAATATTTTGTCTAAATATTTCTAAACTAGCTGGTGTCATCGTTTTTCGATTTCATAAAAATTGTTTTTTGTTTTATCTGGATTAGTCGTGATTTGTCCCATTTTTTTTATTGTAGCACGGCAAAATGACTGCACTGTGCCTGATGGTAAGCACAGTACAATCAAAAAACAATGGCGACCACCGAGTGTCACACTATCCATCGCCGGTCGCCGTTGTCATACCGGCCTGCGAAAAGCTGGATATGCACAGGCTGATCCCGAAAGGCGACCCGCAGAAGTGAATCACTATGACGACTCAGTCAGGCGTAAACCCTACAACAGAGTGTACCACGTGCAGGTGAGGTTGGCTTGGGTGTGTCAAGTCTTATGTTGTTATTCGACACCCCTTACACCCCGACATATTTTCAGAGTAATTTTAAGTATAAGCTAGCTAACTAACACCGATGTTATTCGACACCCCTTACGCCCTTATTTTTTATTTGTAATTAGGTCGTTACTACTTAACCCCTTATATATATATTCAAAGTTACCGCTATAAATTTTTATTAGTAACGCGTAACCTCTATGAACCTGAACGTACCTAACCTACCTCTAACCTAACCTAACGATAATACTGGGAAAATTGCTCTATCTTTCAATGAAAATATCGTCCAAATTGGTTCAGCTATTTTGGTAATAAGTCCAGAGAAACAATTAGTAATTTAAATAATATCTGATGTATATAAGATTACTACATAATTCTAAGTATTCAGCTGATTTTGTGGAAATTTTATGTACGACAAATGTGTATCAGTTGAAGACTTTAATAAGATATAGTCATAACAAACAAAGTAACATGTAGTATATTATGTAGTATTTGTATAGAAATTATAGTAAGACAAGCTTCTGTCCGCGGCTTCGCTCCTATTAATGTAGATTCCACATATCCCTCGAGAACAGGACAGAACAGAACTTTTTTCTGGATGAAAGACATGCCAACGACAAGAATAACAACGTGTGTGAAAAATTACATAATGATTGGTTTAATGATTAAGGCGTGAAAGCGTAACAAACAAACAAACTTACATTCACTATAGTATTAGTTAGGATTATTATTATATACGTATGCTATTACATAGTTAACAAATCTCGTTTGGGGATTAAATCTGTTTTCTACAAATCAAGGTAAAAAGAACTTATTAAGATTTTAATTCACTTAACAACTATTATTATGTTTATAGATACATATAAAAATGTAAACGTTATTAATTTTTTTAAAGTTAGTCATATTTTATATGTCATAGCGTTCCCTCATAGGAAAACTGAAATAGAACTCTACTCCATTTTCACTGAAGTGAAAAGTTTTCACATCTCGCAGATGATTTTAAAAGCCACATATTCTCTTTAAAAACGTCAATATTTTACTAGAATTTATAAAACATTTTTCACGGCGTGCTTAACTTAAAAAAGACTATTACCGATTTTAAGTTATTTCTGTTAAAACTTAACGTTACTGCTTAACCTCTATAAAGCTTAATGCTTCATAAAAATAATGTAAAGAATCCACTATGTGCCAGTCATATTCTGGTTTATATCATTGTAGCCATTTCGGAAACAAGCTCATAAAAACAAAAGACACAATCATTGTAATTATATACAAGAGAATGTAATTTAAATATCAATGGTTCAACATCATTTCATTTATAATTACGTCAGGCTTGTAGTGAAGTTAAAAGTTATCAGTTATTAATAAATAATAATTATCTTTGCACAATATTCTCACACATATAGAATTAAATGCAGCGTCACACACACAATAGTTGTTATCTTTAAAATCATTTTTTTCTCATCGCCTCAAAACTTTTCGTCCATCTATCGCATGTCGCATTACAGCCGACCGCGAAGTAGGGGTAAAGTGAAAGCAGAGCAGCCAAGGCCAATATGGTCCATGGTTCAATTCAAAATTATTCATTAATTCAAATAATATTGTGCTCAGTTTTTAACATGCGTCTATCATCTGAACATAACATCGATACAGTGACACACATAACACAGATCACCCCCACATATGTTCCTACACGAAGTTAGACACACATGTAGTGGAAGGGTTTTACTTCTTTTTCCTTAATTTCTGAACTTGATTAGTTTATTTTAGTTGACAGATACAAACTACATATTTGAGTTAGTGACGCACACATGCTGATACACATAAGTGCCCTATTTCGTATGTTTATGATTAGTTTAATAGGATTCGGGTTGTTGCATCCATGGCAATAGCCCAAGCCTACGTTCAGCGACTTTAATATCTTTGAGCTTGTTGCCAAGCGGCTGACTGCTTTAAGCACTCGCACCATTAGTTCGTAAAGCTATTATGCCTATCAATAGTATATGCCGCTGTTACAAAAACAGTTTTATGGCTTCGAATCTTTCACGAGACAAGCATTTTTATAATCTACAAATGTGGCATATAGAATCAAAGACAGCTAAATGCCACGAGTTCTAAAAATGAACTGAGTATGGAGCCATCTAGTCTATCATTGGTTGCAAATCACCATTTAATTCCTACAACAACAACAAAATACATTTAAGTACAACCAAGTCATCAAACAAGAAGTACAGTAAGAATAAAATACAGTTAAGGGATTTTCATTTTTTAATTTCTTGAACTTCTCTTTTAGAGCTGATGATGACATAGGCAGGCAAAACCACTAGCATATGCCACTCCCTATAAGTAAAACTCCAACTCTGAGAATAGATAAACATTTTTTTTCGTTTCCTGCAAATTTGGCCTCTATGCACTTAGCTGTTTTTGATTTTATATGCCTCAAATGATAAAATTATGAAATACTTATAAAATTTAAAATCTAAGTGACAAGATTCCCTTTGGATATAACGCAACTATTGCATAGCGACCTCGCACCTCCATTTTTCAATTTGCAGTGTCATCCCCACAGGGGGCGTGTCGCTGACGAGGACAAGAAAGCTCTCATATGATATCCTCACGAACACAAAGGCTCCCTTGACACGTGTAACTCTGAGTGCCGATACTGCACCGGTTTTCAATTTTCCACGAACGTGTATTTCGTAACATTTTACAGTGTAGCTCTTTCAAATGATCATTGCTTTTGTTACTTCCACGCTCCTAGTTTTTAATCAACAAATTGTTACGGGAATAAATGTCGAGTTCTATTTTAATCGTAGCTGGAGCGGTACATTAATATATTAGTTTCTGTGATAATTTACTATTATAAATAAACGAATATCAATTTAATTTGTGTGGTCTGATTAATATTTTGTCTAAATATTTCTAAACTAGCTGGTGTCATCGTTTTCATAAAAATCGTTTTTTGTTTTATTTGGATTAGTCGTGATTTGTCCCATATTCGTTTAATTGTAATTGGGTCATTACTACTTAATCCCTTATATATATTCAAAGTTACCGCTATAAAATTTTATTATTAATGCTTAACCTCTATGAAAATACCTAACGATAATACTCTGAAAATCTCCCAGTAAAAATCTCGTTCAAATTAGTTCAGCTATTTTGGTAATAAGTCCGGAGAAACAATTAGTAATTTAAATAATATCTGATGTACAGAAGATTACTACTATAATTGTAAGGATAATTGTCAGCTGATTTGTTGAAATTTTATGTACAACAAATGTGTGTCATTTAAAGATTTTAATAATATATAGTCATAACAAACAGAGTAACTTGTAGTATATAGTACAACCTTGTGAGAAATTATAGTAAGACAAGATTTTGTCCGCGGCTTCGCTCCTATTAATGTAGATTTCACATATCCCTCGAGAACAGGACAGAACAGAATTTTTTTTCTAGATAAACAGTGCTCTATGTCTTTTCTATACCTCTGAACGTGTGTGAAAAATTACATGATGATCGGTTCAATGATTAAGGCGTGAAAGCGTAACAAACAAACAAACTTACATTCACATTTATAATATTAGTTAGGATTATTATTATATACGTATGCTATTACATAGTTAACAAATCTCGTTTGTCCGAATACAATATGGGTAAGAGTATAAAAAAAGTAATCCGTTGAGATGAAAAACCTATTCTCATGTTACACGAAAATCTTTATTTGTGATATAAATCTATTTACGCTAGATTTGAGCTGCAATCCGTTTTCAACTCTGCCAACGAACCGACAAGAATCCAACGATACCTTTCGAGCAGGGACAGAATGAAGTCACCGAGCTCTATATTTATTTTCTCTAGTGCAGATAAAATACAGAGGAGTTTTCTTTAGAACATAATAGATTTTCTTTATGTGTAAGTATGTATGAGTGCCTGTCTGAGTCTATTAGTATATCCAAATGAGCAAATGTATTATCAAATATTTATACTACGGAACTTCGTATAGTGTGTGTGTATAGTTTGTGTGCATTCTCATATATACAATTTAATACACATAAACCAAGGAAGTTTTACTTCCTCTGCCTGTATAGTTATACACGCTCTCTTTTTTAAATAAAGGAATTATAATAAGGCATCTACTTAAAATGGAATTAAATGATAATTATATTCATAATTATTCTGAATATTATTTATCGGTATTTTTTTTATCAGGAACAGTTGCAATCAACTTTATTTCTGATTTCGTGTTCGATATTTGTTTACGATAGATTATCAGTCAAGCATTAAATATAATATGTTCAATAACTTAAATGAGTGTATACAAACTACCTAACATTAGTATCTAATCAAATCGATACTAACTAGCATGTAATACGGTTACCACCAAACAAAACTGGCAATAAGAGAATAACGTACCCGAAAAGTTATAAAATTTTATTTTGTCCGCGACATCGCTTGCGTTAATTTAAAAAAAAGGTGTGTGCGTTTCACACACAATAGAATTGAAACTTCAGTAAATTGACAAAAGAATGAGATGAATATATATAACAAGGGTAGGATAATTACAAAGTTTATTTGTTTAAAAATGAATTCATTATTTAGCACAACAAAATATAAAAATACTCACAAACACTATTAAACAATAACACACCACGCTAACTTCTTACTAAAAAGCTGTAATACGCAGCCGCATGCAGTGTACAGTAGTATTAGCTCACGTACTTTTCACATATACTAACACACGTTAAATGCTCAAATACAAGCTAGTATTAAACAGTATGCAATATACATACACACCGACATTTGCTCTCTCGCTCTGGCTCACAAATTGTTGTATTTGTGTCTCTTACCTGTCGTTTTTTTCGTTGCATCCGGTTTGAAATCACAACGATTCTAAAGAAGTTTCACTTCAAAAAGTTATTCCTCGAGAACAGTATTATTTTTCTGGATGTTAAGCATCTTATATGCTTTTCTATACCCGTGACAACGTGTGTGCAAAATTCGATCACAATCGGCTCGGTAGTTAAGATGTGTAAGCACTTTAAGCGCAATAAATAAAAAATAAACCCACATTCCAATTTATAACTATAATAATAATAATTGAAGGTGGTAGAGCCACACTGAAGCTATTACTGATTTCAGCATGAATGGATCGGCTCGTCCGTGGTAGTAACACCCTTTCACAGAAAACCGACGTGAAGTTAGTGCTTACGTTGTTGCGTCTCGTTCGGTCAGTGAGAGTACCGGAGGCCTACCTCCCTTTCCTTCTGTTCTCCCCCCAAACACAGGTTAGCAACGCAACTACAACTCCCCTGGTGTTGCTAGTGTCTGTGCAAAATGGTGATCACTTAACATCAGGTGACCAACCTGTTCAAATCAAATCAAAAATACTTTATTCAGTTTAGGTCCTAATAAGGCGCTTATAAACGTCAAAACTACCACCGGTTCGGAAAACAACCCAGTCATCGAGAAGAACCGGCAAGAAACTCGATTGGGTACATCTTTTTAACGTATATATATTTCAAATACATTATACGTTACAATACCGTTTTTATTGGAAACACAGAGAGGAGTCAATTCCAGACATCACCACCGTTCACATATTGATCCACTCTATTCCACGTTCCACGCCTTTCGACACTAAAACCTTGACACGGTCCTTAAATTTACAGTCGAGCAAATTGGTAATATGTTTTGGGACTTTATTGTAAAACCTGACACTATTACCTAAGATACTATTACTGGTTTTGCTAAGTCTGAAACACGGGACGACTAGCTTGTTACAGTTTCTAACAATGTTCGTTTGCCTCCTATGATATATAAAAAAACCTTATCCTCAAATATCAACTATTGAATATATTATGTCAATTATCCACGCAACAAAATTGCCAAAGCTTAAACCAATAATACAGAGCTACATAAATACACAAATAGAATTACTACTATAACAGCTACAGTAAGCTATCATACACATACAGTTGAAGAACTTTTACATTTATGAATGTTATTGCAAAGTTAGACAATATTAGTTCAAATATGACCCGCGGTCCTAAAATAACATTGGTTACCCGAGCAACTTGACTAGTG
This sequence comes from Antheraea pernyi, assembly GCA_015888305.1. Lineage (NCBI taxonomy): Eukaryota > Metazoa > Arthropoda > Insecta > Lepidoptera > Saturniidae > Antheraea > Antheraea pernyi. Next base: position 629,872 of record MU158845.1, on the reverse strand, counting down.
CTTGAGAGAGCGTTTTTACAAGAAAGTTATACCCAAGACTGTCACTAACCTTGGAGATTAAAGTGCAAACATAAAGATAATATTTTTCCATATCTATATAAATAAAATGATAGAGGATTGTCGGTGTGCGTGCATCACTCAAAAATACAGGATAGTTTTCGATCTTTTTTTGTAGTTCCAGGTTTTGATTTGGTACTTATTTACAATTATCCTAATAGCTTCATTTAAAATACGTATTAAATACTTGGTTTAAAAAATATCCTAATAAATGCACCGCGCTCTCCCGAGGCAAGTTCGCGTTATCCTTTTTCACAAGTCTAACCTAACGTAAGCAAAGCGAGACAAAAGAACAATATGGCGAACATTCAGCGACCGCGGTGCATTTAATATGAGACCTTTTTAAAGCCAGGGTTCAATACGTATTTAAGTTTTTTGTAATAACACCGTATATGTTTAAACCAAATATGATCTTTTAAAGCATTATCCGTTCATCAACGTGACATGTGTTTTCTTTCCTTGGAGAAATGGGTCAAGCGACGTGGTGCTTATGTTTTTCCTCTGTACATAAAATATATTGTTATAACAATAAATGATACAGACAGAGTCGCTGGTATCAGCTAGTTACTTATTTATATAAGAGTAACGACACGCCCCGCCCCATCTTTCGCACGGGTGCAACGTAGATATCCATTTTAATGAAATACTATTGTACAACGTATGTAATGTATTTAATTGGGTAAGGAATATTACTGTATTATATAAAATAGCTTGGTAAATAACACATAATTATTTTTGTAAAAAGATAATAATGGTTACTGTGGGTTATCCTTTAGACATAAATATATTCTATCGCGGACTTTTTTATCCATCTTTTTAAGATATACAATTCCGTAGTACATTCATTTGATCTATCTCGTAAGGTTTAGCCAGCGTTTGCGATTTAAGCGCATTCGTTACGACATCACATTACAAATTTTTGAATTTTTCGGCTTTTCTGTGCATTATACATATAAACCTTCCTCTTGAATCACTCTATCTATTGCTGAAATAACTACTAACTGTATCAAAATCGGTTGAATAGTTTAAAAGATCTAAAGGAACAGAAAGCGGAAGCGACTTCATTCTATACTATGTACAGATGTATTGTGCATTTTTTATACATATATTTGTAACATTTATTATTATTTTTTATTATCAAGCCTCAACAACACCATAACTCATGTGTAGAGTAATGGGGATGATGATCTAAAATGGTATCATCCAGAAAAGGATCCTGTGTCATCACAAAAACATATAATAAAATGCCGTACTTTAAGCTTCATCAAATCGCTAAACGTAGAATTCAAATAACAAATACTTCCACGTGTTCGAACGCATTATCAATAAAACTTGATAGTTAACAGTTTTTATAACTGCGTTTCTTACACGGCACAACAAGCAACTTGGCATAAACCGTAAGTATACATACCTATACATTTTTCTATTTCCATATATAACAGTTCTTCAAAAGTCTTTTAGTATTTTCAGTCTCGATTTAAATTATGCGATATTAAAATACTAGCCATGCATAACTGTTTTTTTTTTTACTGTAGCACGGCAAAGTGACTGCACTTTGCCTGATGGTAAGCACAGTACAGTCCAAAAACAACGGCGACCACCGAGTGACACACTATCCATCGCTGGTCGCCGCTGCCATGCCGGCCTGCGAATAGCTGGATATGCACAGGCTGATCCCGAAACGAGCCCCGCGGAAGCGAATCACTATGACGGGCTTTTTCGCCATATACATGGTGGTTGCGACCCAGTCAGGCTGTAAAACCCTACCACCCCGCACCCAGTCAGGCTGTAAAACCCTACCACCCCTGTTTTTTTTTAATACAGTTAGGTTTACTTAAACAAGTCTTGTATAAAGCCCTATCACTGTGTAGAGATCCGATCAAGCGACTGAACAGCTTGGAATGGTATCTGACTAATATACGGCATTTTGATTTCGGGCCGAATTTCTCAGCAATCTTACGATCTCGTCAGACTCCCGATACTTTCCGTCATACTACGCGTTTTACTCGCAATATTGCTTGACTCTCGCAAGCATACTTTCTGGTCTAAACTTTGTATGATAGTTGCTAAAATTCTAAGGAAAGCAGCATGCTATTAGTTACCCTATATAGCCTTCGCCAATAAGTAAATGGGGTGTAAAGGGTGTCGAATAACATCATAAGAGTTGAGACACCCAAGACAATCTCACCTGCACGTTGTGTACCCTGCTGAATAACGAGCGAAGCAATGGCGAAGGCGGAGTGGTAGGTTTTTATAGCCTGACTGGGTTGCAACCGAAAAAGCCCGTCATAGTGATTGGCCTCTGCGGGTCGCGTTTCGGGATCAGCCTGTGCATATCCAGCTTTTTGCAGGCCGATATGACAGCGGCGACCAGCGATGGATAGTGTGTCACTCGGTGGTCGCCACTGCTTTTGGACTGTACTGTGCTTACCATCAGGCATAGTGCAGTCACTTTACCGTGCTACTATATATAAAAAAAGATTAATAATAAAAAATCCTAATCTCTCATGTAATATCAGATATTAAGATTTTTTTAAAAAACAATCTACTTACGTTTTAAATATCAGTATAGATATTTCGGGTCATTTTCATTTAAATATTTATAAAAAATCATACAATATATCTATAAATGTTCTACAAATTTAGTCTTATAATAAGCAGACGTTACAAATGAGAGTACACGTATCAAGAATAAATATAGAATGTTATAGGAAATTATTACATTTCACAACAAACATTCAAAACAATCCCGTTCTCAGCTCACAATAAACACGAATTCACTGAAGGAATTCCCACGCACTATGGTCCCTCAGTAATTTCCTAATCCTCTTTAATGGAACACCATTAAATCGTTTCAACCCCTTTGATTCTAAAGATACTCTACAGCTATCGAACGTGCGCAAACAGAGAACCTTCTCGAATATCACTATCTTAAAACGCTAAATCAATTTATGGAAGATTTCTATAGGACGGTCCGAGTAGACGAATAACATAGACGCTGATATACAAAAAGTCACATAGTTTTTATCGTTTTAAATTAGATTTTTTATATGTGAGAATACACTGGCAGTCCAGACATAGGTAAAATCTAGTATCATATTTCAACTATATAAAATATTCGTAAATATCGATACCCGACCCACGGAAACACCGGCGTGTAGTAACAGTGCTTGAATTGTTGCGTATCGTTCGGTCAGTAAGAGCTCCGCAGGTGGACTTTATTGTAAAACCTAACACTATTACCTAAGATACTATTACTGGTTTTGCTAAGTCTGAAACACGGGACGACTAGCTTGTTACAGTTTCTAACAATGTTCGTTTGCCTCCTATGATATATAAAAAAACCTTATCCTCAAATATCAACTATTGAATATATTATGTCAATTATCCACGCAACAAAATTGCCAAAGCTTAAACCAATAATACAGAGCTACATAAATACACAAATAGAATTACTACTATAACAGCTACAGTAAGCTATCATACACATACAGTTAAAGAACTTTTACATTTATGAATGTTATTGCAAAGTTAGACAATATTAGTTCAAATATGACCCGCGGTCCTAAAATAACATTGGTTACCCGAGCAACTCGACTAGTGCTTGAGAGAGCGTTTTTACAAGAAAGTTATACCCAAGACAGTCACTAACCTTGGAGATTAAAGTGCAAACATAAAGATAATATTTTTCCATATCTATATAAATAAAATGATAGAGGATTGTCGGTGTGCGTGCATCACTCAAAAATACAGGATAGTTTTCGATCTTTTTTTGTAGTTCCAGGTTTTGATTTGGTACTTATTTACAATTATCCTAATAGCTTCATTTAAAATACGTATTAAATACTTGGTTTAAAAAATATCCTAATAAATGCACCGCGTTCTCCCGAGGCAAGTTTGCGTTATCCTTTTTCACAAGTCTAACCTAACGTAAGCAAAGCGAGACAAAAGAACAATATGGCGAACATTCAGCGACCGCGGTGCATTTAATATGAGACCTTTTTAAAGCCAGGGTTCAATACGTATTTAAGTTTTTTGTAGTAACACCGTACGTATCTAAACCAAATATGAGTTTTTAAAGCACTACAAATACTTCCACATGTTTGAACGCATTATCAATAAAACTTGATAGTTAACAGTTTTTATAACTGCGTTTCTTACATGGCACAACAAGCAACTTGGCATAAGCCGTAACTATACACCTACACATTTTTCTATTTCCATATGTAACAGTTCTTCAATAGTCATTCAGTATTTCCGGTCTCGATTTAAATTATGCGATATTAAAATACTAGCCATGCATAACTATTTTTTTTAATGCAGTTAGGTATGCTTAAACAAGTCTTGTATCACTCTATCACTGTGTAGAGATCCGATCAAGCGACTGAACAGCTTGGAATGGTATCTGACTAATATACGGCATTTTGATTTCGGGCCGAATTTCTCAGCAATCTTACGATCTCGTCAGACTCCCGATACTTTCCGTCATACTACGCGTTTTACTCGCAATATTGCTTGACTCTCGCAAGCATACTTTCTGGTCTAAACTTTGTATGATAGTTTTTACCCTCATGCGCCTAAAGAAGTTTCACTTCAAAAAAATTATCAGCTCTACAACGGTATCTTGTGGTAAATATCTTACGGCACCGGACATTTTCAGCTCCGTGTCTATAAGTAACCTCGCTCGATAACACACAATACCGTGAACCCGTCGTGTACGTCACATATTGTCTCCCGTACTTCACGCTCCATGTTTCTTCGCTATTGTCACCGTAGGCTATTGAAAAGCTATTCGACCGAGTACAGTTTCAATATTAAATACAATAGCTTACGATATATATTAACTAATATATATTACGTACGAAGAAATTTATAGAATATTTTTATGACATAGGAGGCGAACGGACAGGTGGGTCACCTAATGTTAATGATCACCACCGTCCATAGACACTTGCAACACCACCAGCCTTTGTTGGAGGGGGAGGAAGGGAAGCGGAAGGGGAAGGGGAGAGAAGGAAGGGGAAGAGAGGTGGGCCTCCGGTGCTCTCACTGACGGAACGAAACGCAAGCATTGTTACTTCACGTCGGTGTGCTGTGAGAGGGTGGTACTACCCCGGTCGAGCCGAGCCATTCAAGCTGGAACTAGTAATAGCTAAAGCGTGGCTATACCAGGCAGGTTTGTTAAAAACTGAAACTGAACCATTAGATGGTGCTGCGTTCTGATCGAGAATTTTTTTCAGTGCAGGAAAATGTCTGCCGGTCCCGTTAGTTTAACTATAAATCTTATACATAACATAATAATAAAAAATATCGTGTTATAAAATCGAATAAATTTCCTAATTCTTTTTACTCACCTCGTCGGAGTTCTGTGAGAGGGTGGTACTACCCCGGGCGAGCCAAGCCATTCAAGCTGGAATTAGTAATAGCTACAGCGTGGCTCTACCACCTTCAGAATAGGTCGAAATTCGACCACAATGAATGGTACAAATGTTAATATATGCATATAAATATCTGTATTTCCTTTTTTTCTTTCTATTTAGAAGGAAAGAGTTTTACCGTTTGTTAAAAACTAAAACTGAACCAGTAGATGGTGCTGCGTTATGATCGAGGATTTTTTTCAGTGCAGGAAAATGTCTGCTTGTCCCGTTAGTATAGCTATAAATCTTATACATAACTTAATAATAAAAAATTACGTGTTATAAAATCGAATAAATTTCCTAATTCTTTTTACTCACCTGCTGATATACAAAAAGTCACATAGTTTTTATCGTTTTAAATTAGATTTTTTATATGTGAGAATACACTGGCAGTCCAGACATAGGTAAAATCTAGTATCATATTTCAACTATATAAAATATTCGTAAATATCGATACCCGACCCACGGAAACACCGGCGTGTAGTAACAGTGCTTGAATTGTTGCGTATCGTTCGGTCAGTAAGAGCTCCGCAGGTTCAGCTCCCCTCCCCTCGCCCCTCTCCCCTCCCCTCTCTCCCCCAAACACAGGCTGGCAACGCACTAGCGACTACCCTGGTGTCGTTAGTGTCTATGAACGGTAATATAAGGGTAATATAAGCTCTGCCTGTTCGTTTGCCTCCTAAGACATAAAAAAACAATATAAGGCAGTGGGGGACGGTTAAGAACATTTCCCTCCTCCGGTTCTCTGCCGATTTTTTTCATTCTTTTTTTTTTGTAACTATGGACGAAATTTAGTGTTATCACCTAAGACATAAAAAAACAATATAAGGCAGTGGGGGACGGTTAAGAACATTTCCCTCCTCCGGTTCTCTGCCGATTTTTTTCATTCTTTTTTTTGTAACTATGGAATATCTTCACTTAATGCCAGTTCTTCTTCCGACCGGCTATTGTACTGTCACGTTTAATTATACTAGAGGGCGCCCAGAGGTCGACGTTCGACCATAGTTCATTGATTTTTTAAAGTTTGAATTTTATTAGGGTTCTTTTGTCAAAGGCTATTATTATGTTATAATATCATTGTAGAATGTAGAATGAAAAAGGGTAATTGGAACGTAAGAGTAAAATAATACATACAGTCGAGCATAGCAACCTCCTTCACAACCTTTTTTGAAGTCCTTTATTGACAGATGTCAAAATGTCTTTTTTATTTACATGTGTGTATATGTTGTGTAAAATTGAAGCAGTAGTGTGAGTAATGCATATTTTAATTAATTTAATGTACTTCTAATGCATTTTATATAAAATAAATAGCTTTCTGCACTTCTCCTCCGTATAAACTTTAACTATGCCAAATTTCACGTTCATCCGGTCGCCCAATTCCGTTAAAAAGGGATACAAAATTTAGACATCACGTATCCTATATTAATAATTATATCTATCTTAATATATATATTACCATAATTAAACTAGAATGTTTGAAAATTGAATATAAACGAATAAATACAACTGACTTACATATCAGGATTTCTAATTGAGACATGCTTTAATCAATTCCATTTTAATGTAATATTTTCTATTGTTTACTAAGATGGCTATAAATCGCAAGTTGAAAACGAAGACTAGACGTACATTATTGGTTATATCCTATAATTAAAACTTCTGAATTGACCTAATTATACATTGTCACTTAGTATTAAGTAACATAAACAAAAGTTAGTATCTAATACAAAAAAAAGTGCGTGCGTACAAAGTACACATGTCAGAAGTGAAACTTCATTGGCGAACTAATTTATAAGTCTTGTTTATATTTATACAAACAAGAAAAAAGAATAAAAAGTTTATTTATTTATTTAATCTGCGTTTACTACAAATGACGTCACTTCCGTTGCATACCTGCGTGACGTTACATCTGTAAAAATTTTACCCTCATGCGCCTAAAGAAGTTTCACTTCAAAAAAATTATCAGCTCTACAACGGTATCTTGTGGTAAATATCTTACGGCACCGGACATTTTCAGCTCCGTGTCTATAAGTAACCTCGCTCGATAACACACAATACCGTGAACCCGTCGTGTACGTCACATATTGTCTCCCGTACTTCACGCTCCATGTTTCTTCGCTATTGTCACCGTAGGCTATTGAAAAGCTATTCGACCGAGTACAGTTTCAATATTAAATACAATAGTTTACGATATATATTAACTAATATATATATTACGTACGAAGAAATTTATAGAATATTTTTATGTCATAGGAGGCGAACGGACAGGTGGGTCACCTGATGTTAATGATCACCACCGTCCATAGACACTTGCAACAGCAGGGGAGTCGCAAGTGCATTGCCAGCCCTTGTTGGAGGGGGAGGAAGGGAAGCGGAAGGGGAGAGGAGGAAGGGGAAGAGAGGTGGGCCTCCGGTACTCTCACTGACCGAAAGAAACGCAAGCATTGTTACTTCACGTCGGAGTTCTGTGAGAGGGTGGTACTACCCCGGGCGAGCCAAGCCATTCAAGCTGGAATTAGTAATAGCTACAGCGTGGCTCTACCACCTTCAGAATAGGTCGAAATTCGACCACAATGAATGGTACAAATGTTAATATATGCATATAAATATCTGTATTTCCTTTTTTTCTTTCTATTTAGAAGGAAAGAGTTTTACCGTTTGTTAAAAACTAAAACTGAACCAGTAGATGGTGCTGCGTTATGATCGAGGATTTTTTTCAGTGCAGGAAAATGTCTGCTTGTCCCGTTAGTATAGCTATAAATCTTATACATAACTTAATAATAAAAAATTACGTGTTATAAAATCGAATAAATTTCCTAATTCTTTTTACTCACCTTTAATTTATACTGCACATAAAAATCTGCAACAAACATAATATCATATTATTCATTTGAGTAACATCAATTAAAAAGTACTGAATCAAAACTATTAACACATATTTTTAAATATAAATAACAACTAACAACCGCCTGCGACTTTGGTCGCCTTGATTGCACTATACATTTTAATTACAATTAAGAATAAATAGCCTATGAACTTCGGGGAAAATGGAGCTTCCTATGAATGTAAGAATTACTAGGATCAGATCAGTAGTTACGGATATAAAAAATATTTCTATATAAATAAATAAAATGCTTTTTATTAAATCGATATAAAAGTATATACGCTTCTTGTAACAAAAACCAATTATTAAAATTCTTCTCTGTTCGTTTAGTCTAATCTCCGAAACGGTTGGACCGAATTGACGAGACTTTATCTGATAAATAGATTCTTTTTTTTTTGTAACTATGGACGAAATTTAGTGTTATCAATTAAAAAAAAATAAGTTTTTTTTTCTATGGTCGAAGTTCGGCCACTGGACGAGCATTCGTCTTTATTATTATTTAAAGTGCTATGAAATGTCATTTAAATACTTGTAATACAATTTTCAAATACTATCGTAGTTTATATCGAAGATTTTTATTTAAACTTATGGCAAAATCGAGTATCCATCTTTTATTATCATTGTTCATTGATTACTTTATTTGTCGCTGCGAGATTCGATACGTGGAACAGTGCAGTGGCCAAAATTTTATTCACTCTTGGGCATCATCCGGCGAACACGTGCACGGGAACTAGTCCGGTGAAGCTGTTAAGGACTTGCTAGGCCAATAGCATAGTCAGTTCGAAAAAAAAAGACGTGCAAGGGAATGCACCTCGCATTTCCTGCGGACGCGAGTAACATCAGCATTTAAGACAAAGACAGATAAGTTGATGGTCATAACGACATAAGAAAACATTGACAAAAAATTGCATACTTTTATGAATTGAATTATTCTGTACATCACAAGCCAAACGCATCGGCTGAGTGCCTTAAGCGCTCGCCTTAGTAGTCCGGTGACGCTGTTAAAACCTTGCCAGGTCAATAGCGTAGAGAGTTCGAGAAAAATAAAAGCCGAACGCTCAGAACGCATCGTGCCTCTCTATCGCATGTTCCGCGCTCTCCTTTCCACGCTCGACTCAGGCGGAACGTGGCAAAAATGCTTTTTCGTATGTATAGCCGGCGTCCATCGACTTATAAGACGTTATCACATCAATAAACCCGTTACAACGTTTCAAAAATCAAATAATCTACGCGAAATAATTATCATAACAATAATATTATGTAAAAACGTGAAACGGAGAAACCAACGCGGAGAGTAAAAGGCATTTCATTAAATTCATCTCATTAACAAACTACTCATTACCATATAGCTAACGTGTAACATATTCCAACTTGAGAAACCGAGTTCTAGAGTTTTCTAATTGTCTACGACAGTAAGTACTTCACCGTTTAGCATAAAATTAAATGTATCAACTAGACACAGATATATTTAACAAGATATACTTGATCATACTACTATTTGTACGTTATTTGGAAAGGAACAACAAATTATTTGAAAATATTTTTAGGTTATCTATTTACTAGTTCCTGCACGTGGCTTTGCTCGATTTAATATAAATTTGACGTATCCTTCGGAAATAGCACATTTTTCATGAGTTCCCTATGTCCGCAAATTAACGCCTTCTTCAATCAAATACCTTATACCCTTTTCTGTGCCTACTTCTGACAACGGGTAAGTATATAATATAAAATAAAATATATTTATGGTCATCGATTGCGTGAAGATACAAGAAACATTCGCATTTGTAATATTACTTTCTATTATACCTACAGAAAACATTTCACAATAAGCTGGAACTAGTAATAGCTAAAGCGTGGCTATACCAGGCAGGTTTGTTAAAAACTGAAACTGAACCATTAGATGGTGCTGCGTTCTGATCGAGAATTTTTTTCAGTGCAGGAAAATGTCTGCCGGTCCCGTTAGTTTAACTATAAATCTTATACATAACATAATAATAAAAAATATCGTGTTATAAAATCGAATAAATTTCCTAATTCTTTTTACTCACCTTTAATTTATACTGCAAATAAAAATCTGCAACAAACATAATATCATATTATTCATTTGAGTAACATCAATTAAAAAGTACTGAATCAAAACTATTAACACATATTTTTAAATATAAATAACAACTAACAACCGCCTACGACTTTGGTCGCCTTGATTGCACTATACATTTTAATTACAATTAAGAATAAATAGCCTATGAACTTCGGGGAAAATGGAGCTTCCTATGAATGTAAGAATTACTAGGATCAGATCAGTAGTTACGGATATAAAAAATATTTCTATATAAATAAATAAAATGCTTTTCATTAAATCGATATAAAAGTATATACGCTTCTTGTAACAAAAACCAATTATTAAAATTCTTCTCTGTTCGTTTAGTCTAATCTCCGAAACGGTTGGACCGAATTGACGAGACTTTATCTGATAAATAGCTGATATTATAAGGAATAACTTAGACTACTTTCATATTACAAAGAAATGGGTTCCGTGCAAATGTAATCCTTTGTAAAGATACAGACGCAGACGAAGTCGTGAACGGCAGTCAGACTATAATAATATACGTAACTAATTAATTCCATATTCTATAAATATCTATATTTAATAGCAACTTTACAAAATCGAAGATTTTTATTTAAACTTATGGCAAAATCGAGTATCCATCTTTTATTATCATTGTTCATTGATTACTTTATTTGTCGCTGCGAGATTCTATACGTGGAACAGTGCAGTGGCCAACATTTTATTCACTCTTGGCCATCATCCGGCGAACACGTGCACGGGAAGTAGTCCGGTGAAGCTGTTAAGGACTTGCTAGGCCAATAGCATAGTCAGTTTGAAAAAAAAAAGACGTGCAAGGGAATGAGAGGTACATTTCCTGCGGACGCGAGGTAAGTATTTTTTATTGGAAAACATTAAAACAGAGGCTTGTGATGGGATCTTAGTGTGTCGTATTGTAGTATTTAAATTAATTATCTAGCGTTATAACGTTTGGTTATTGTGAAGAAGTGATTATAAAAAAAACATTTTATTTATATATTTTTAACTAGCGGGCCCGGCGGACGTTATCCCGCACTGATAATAAAAAAACCTTGACAAATTGTATATCTAAACACCATTGATCATTGACCATGAATCATTTTATCTACTGGTGAAAACCGTATGAAAATCCGTTCTATAGTTTTCGAGTTTATCGCCGACACACAACAGACGTGGCAGACGACATTGTTTTATAAAATGTAATAATGAACAAATATGTTTTAGATATTTTGACTAAAACACTAGTCTTGGTGTGAGATTGATGTCACACCATAAAAAACATAACTTCAGCACAAATATGTCAAAGTATAAATGACAGAACAATGTTTCGGAAGGTGTGACGTCTCGCGCTACGATTGGTGGTTCTGTTTAGGTGATAACGAGAATGAATGATAAAATTTAAAAATATCAGTTGAACGTGTAAACAAAAGTATTAAGATTACGTATATTAAAAGTTATCGAAAATAATATTTACAATAATGGTACATTAACTAGGAATAATGCAGAATTATAATAAACAGTATTTTTACTGTTATCCGTATGTCTTTGTCAAGTTTGGAGGGAATTTTATTTGATCTTTTCCATCATAACGTTTTCCTGTTATATTAATAAAAGCCAGTGTATCTTCTTTGATCTACAAGTTATCTATTTTATTATATGTAAAAAAGCCTTTGTGACTGTCTTTCAGTATCTTCACTTACAATTTATTATTTGATATTTTTGCAAACATTTTTTTTTTATATTATAGGAGGCAAACGAACAGATAGGTCACCTGATGTTAAGTGATCACCACCGTACATAGACACTTGCAACATGAGGAAAGTCGCAAGTGCGTTGCCAGCCTGTGTTGGG
>MU158845.1:591675-616224 GCA_015888305.1 Antheraea pernyi | reverse complement strand
CGAGAGTTGCCCTCCCCGACGATAGTGGGAAGCGCATCGGCAAAATGCGCCTCAACCACACGGGCCTGTGCAGAATTTCTACCAAAGCGACGGACGTGCCCACGTCCGCCGCCCGCAGGCCATTTTTACGGCGGCCTCAGGTCATTGTTGACTCTGCGCTGGCTGGTCTGCTCCCTCTTTAGGTAGAGGTTTTGAGCAGTTCCCATCCATCGTACCAATGCAATGCAATGTGCTACACTGGAGAACGGCAGACAACCTACCCCTAACATGTTCCTAAAATCTTGATCATTCCGTAGTAAAGTTTCTCAACCACAAATAATTAAACACGAGCGCTATTGATTATTCACTACGAGTGCCCTCTGTATCCGGGAAGACTGATGAAATTGTTAGGGACCTCAAGGCTAATATGTTTAGTGATTTCTATAGCCTAGTACACTATATTATCATAGCGTTCTTAGCTATCGTTGTGTAGATTATAGAAGTATTGTCATCCAATAGTAATTTATTACTCCAAAATAAATTCTTTTTTTTTACTTTATTTTTGGCTATCAATCTTTTAGATTATTGCTGCCATCGTCGAGTAGTTAATAGTATTACACGTTAGTGTCGAGTGATCATTCCAATGTCAACGTTTATGTTCCAACAAGATGGCGGCTCCCTTGTTACAACTTTCCAGGGAATTTTTGTGGCATCTCAAAATTCATGGTCCGTTGGATTTTTTTTCCATTCACATCACTTATGCGCAATAAACAAACTATATTACATAAAACACCACCAATCTTACATAATATAGAGTCAAGTAACACAAGATTATGAATAAAGTATAAAATCTACTACATAACAGAGTAAAATCCCGCCAAAAACTCCTAATAAATTCTTATTATTTCATACTCTAAAGCTTAATTATTATTTAAAAAAACATTCAAGTCGGAATCAAAGAAGTCCGTTTAACATCTATCTTATTACTGTTATACTGGTATCACACTATATTATAACTGTTATAGAGACATGCGTTTTTAAACATTAATAATTGATGTCATAAACTCTTATTATATCATATTTCGGAGCTCAAATAGAAAAGATTGGTAATTTAAAGAACCAAACACAAAAAGTCCTTTCACCAAACTCTACAGCGTACCTGTGACTCCTGCCTCTCTGGATAGTATATTGTGCATTTTTTTAATTGTAGCACAGCAAAATGACTCTACTGTGCCTGATGGTAAGTACAGTACAATCCAAAAACAACGGCGACCACCGAGTGATACACTATCCATCGCCGGTCGCCGCTGTCATGCCGGCCTGCGAAAAGCTGGATATGCACAGGCTGATCCCAAAACGCGACTATTACGGGCTTTTTCGCCATATACATGGTGGTTGCGACCCAGTCAGACTCTAAAACCCTACCACCCCGCTTCCGCCATTGCCTCGTTCGTTATTTAACAGGGTGCACCACGTGCAGGTGAGGTTGACTTGGGTGTCTTAAGTCTTAGATGTTATTCGACACCCCTTACACCCCTAAGGCATTGAAGGAAACTATTAATACTTACTTTTTAACCGAACCCAACATATTATATTAATTTATAAACACTTAGAGAAATTGTGTTAACATACCGTACTGTTAAGTAAAAGGTATATGACCTACTTTATATCGTACATGGAAAGTTTAATGTGTTGCCAAGCTGAATTGAGTAGTTACTTTGACTCAATGAAATTTATCTCAAATATTATCATAACTTTGTCCACACAAAAAGGTATTCAGTCCATGAAACAGATTCTATAAAAGTTTTCATTAAGATGTAGAATAGAAATGAGACTATTTTCAATGTAATTATTAGCACAGATTGACTTCCTTCGCAAGTAATACAATAGCAGCAATCACGACGGTAATTCATTCTGCGGTTCTGACCGCAATACAACTTCCAATACAATCAACATGCGTCCAAATCTTTAGGCAAGTTATAATAGCGGCTCTTACAATATATTTAACGTTTAATCAATTTTTTTCATGACTATGAACTAAATAAGATATTTTCTCACTTATTGCACCAAAAAAAAAGGTCTTCCATATTAAAAAATATAGCTACGCTGAAGCTATTACTTGTTTCAGCATGAATTGGTCGACTCGATCAGGGTAGAACCACCTTCTCAGAGAAAATCGACGTGAAGTGACAGTGCTTGCATTGTTGCGTTTCGTTCGGTCAGTGAGAGTGCCGGAGACCCACCTACCCTCCCCTTCCCCCTTCCCTTACTCCCCCTCTCCCTCAAGACAGGTTTGGAACGCATTTGCGACTCCCCTGGTGTTGCAAGTGTCTATGGACGGTGGTGATCACTTAACATCAGATGACCCACCTGTCCATTTGCCTCCTATGATATAAAAAAATAAAAAATCTTTTATACAAAATATCATAAAAGATATGGAACAAATCACAGAAAAATAATAAAGAATTACATTAATACTTAATTAAAAAACGATTAAAAATACAACTATACGACGATAACAATTACTACGGAAAATACTACACGTACACATAAAATTAAAAGCCGAATACCGAAACTCATTTCTTTAAAAAAAAAACCTAAAGAACAAACCATTAAAATTCAACACTAATTTATACTCCAGACACAATCCAACTAATTTACCAGTTTCACATCAGATATCCAAGTAATCAAACGATTTAATTGAGTTGGCAGTCTGTACGTGAACGCTACGTGAGTAACAGTCGCCCGGCGCATATCAATAAAACATAAACCGCAACCAGTATATTCATGATCGAAACGGAACGAGAACTCGACACTTTCGTTCGTGACAAAGAATAGAACTTTTAACACTGTCAAAGACATACTTGTATATGCGAATGCATTTTACATACTTCAACAAGAGGGTTGCTGCGTACAGACATACATAAAATTAATAATTAAAT
Organism: Antheraea pernyi; assembly: GCA_015888305.1. Classification (NCBI taxonomy): domain Eukaryota; kingdom Metazoa; phylum Arthropoda; class Insecta; order Lepidoptera; family Saturniidae; genus Antheraea; species Antheraea pernyi. Next base: position 613,303 of record MU158845.1, on the reverse strand, counting down.
ATTATTCAATCATAACTGTATAACCATTAAATATAGTGTGCATAAATAAAAATCACTTACCGAATATATATATGTAACCGCATAACAAAAATTGTACGGTAATGAAAATTTTGGTTTTTTTTTCTCGAACTAGCAACGCTGTTGACTTAGCAAGGTCTAACAGCTTCACCGGACTACTAAGGCGAGTGTTTAAGGCACTCAGCCGATTTTATTTTGACAACTAGCTCAAGGGTGCACGGCACACCTCGGCTGACTCATGCAATTTGCGAGCTAACTGAGCTACATATTCATACTTATATGAGTTATTGAAATTTATAACAGTACCGAGCATACATACCTTAATAACGTTTATATGTATTTCGTGTCGAAAATTTTTCTAAACTATTTCAGTTCGATAAGGGAAAAAATAAAACCCTTCCACTTTCATGTGTAAGTACGTGTGCGTGCACGTGTGTGGGGGTGAAATGTGTAACGTCGTTGCAACGATGCAAAATTTGAAAAAAATCGATTTAATTAGCTCTATATAAAAATGAGTGAGTGATACAAAAGACAGTAGTAGGTCTCTCTTTAAAAATATTGATAGCATTAACAGATTGACATTCAGTTGCCGTTTTATTTAATTTCATGTTCGTAAAGTAATGGAAAGATTTCGCCTCATTCTCATGATTTTCATCGTTAATACACCTGTGCAAAGCCGGGAGAAACATCTAGTTATATACCTATAATTGCTATATACATGTAATTGTTTTAATCCTGCCTATAACTGGTCCTATTTGAGGTCGCATGAGGTTTTCAAAGAACTTGGAGCACTTACAGACTAAAAATGGTGAAAAATATTATATCCTGTTATGTTATTTCGGAAGTACAACGAAATTAGAACCTTTCCTATTTCACTATATAGTTAACTTAATGACACGTTTTTTGAAGGACACTCAAAGTTATTTTATTCTCAACGTAACGGTTCAATTAAAATTAGTAACGTACATCAAAGCTGGCCGCGTATCGATCGAGACAACTCATACATAATTACGAGAAATAAATAAAAATGCTAATAATCTGGGTTCGTTGATCTTCTTCAAAATTGATAATCTTTTAACACTAAATGTGGATATTTGAGATATAAATATTCCAAATAGTTAGCATACGATAATGACAATACATTTCTCTGCTGCTATTATACGGCTACAAGTAACGGAGTTTTACAATTTATTTTATTAGGTCACACATGCAGTAAACCTGTCTTTTTAAAGTTATTAATATACTATAGGACAATAACGATGAAGTAAAAACAAACTTTAGTTTAATTAATCAATATTTAATGGGTTTTTCTTCGAATAAACTATCAAAGGGAATCCCAAAAGTATAATTTTGTTTAAATTTACTATAACAAGATATATACTGATTAAGCCTTTTTAGGAAAAAAAGACATCTTTCGCTATATAAAATTCATACCACTAACCGATAATACACCGCTTAAATCGAATGATCTATTAGCTTCTATGTGTTCTTATATCACATAGGTAGTTAGAGTTTTTATTTAAATCCCATCAGACACGGCAATGATTGTTAAAATATAAATAACATCGATAACATGGTAATAAAACGAGTTCCACATTTAGACGCGGACTTAGTCGCCCAGGACATATTTAAATACATTATCCATGTCAGGGTTTCTCAAAGTGAGGTACGTGAATCCCTAGGGGTTCGCCATTCGATAGAAGAGGGTTTGTGATAAGATATTACGTAATTACAGATACAGATATTGATAATGCTAAAGATGGCTGGAGTCGTAACCCATTCGTGGTCTCGAACGGGAGATTAAATTTTATTATTTAATTAAGGGGTTCGTTATCATCTGGAAATATTTACAGGGGTTTGTGAAGGCAAAAGTTTGAGAAACCCTGATCTATGTCAACAAATCTGTAGTTTCCTCTGTACGTGTCAATTTTAGTCAAATGTTCCGCTAGATATCCATTAGAAACAACAGTGATCATAATTATGAAATTTTAAGAAAAAATATATATCCAAATTTAACTCAAAAATGACTTAACCGATTTTAGTTTAAATCTTGTACCCAATATATATCATATTTTAATTAGAATATTACACGAATTTCCAAACCTCTAATTACAGAATTTTATATTTTTACTAGCGGGACCGGCGGACTTTATATCGACTATATATATAAACAAACTATGACAAATTACATACCTAAACCTTCCGCATGAATTACTTTATCTACTTGTGAAAACTGAATGCAAATCCGTTCAATAGTTTTTGAGTTTATCGCGAGCAAACAAACAGACAGACGTGGCAGATCACTTCGTTTTATAATATGTGATTTATTCACAACCAATTATAGTGTTTTAATGTTGTGGAAATCATAAAATTATAAGACGAAAGTAATCATTGCGTAATAAATGCATGGTATATATATGTAACTGTTTAAAAACCGACTAAATTCCTATTATTTATTAAGCATTTCAACATAATACATAAATAGATAGGTGCTATAATAAATGTTAATAACTAAGAATAGGGTCACTGACCTTGTGTACGAATAGTTCATTTCAAATGCCGTTATGTTTCATCTACATAAATAATACTTCGTTTATATTTATTAAAATCATCTCCTTCGTCATATTTTATATTTTTTAAATAAATAACACTCTCTTTTCATACGACCATATTGTTTTTGACTAGATTTTGAAATCATACTCGAAATTTCATAAACATAACTAACTACCTATACAATGTTATGTACATAATTTCGTTACCTTAATAATTGTTTTATATAGGATTTTAAAAAAAGTTGGACATTAAAATCTACTTATTTACCTATTGCTATACATATGCCTTTAAAAAGTTGAGTATATTATGTTAATTTACATAACATTCTAGACTTTTATAAATATTCGGTACTTTGAAAGAATAAAGATTATTTTGAAATTTTATACTCCGATTCAGTTCTGGATTGAAATGATAACGTTCAGAACATGTCTATAAATTGGTTTGTTACATGTTTTGGGCGAGACTGCAATACTGATTTACTCTAAACGACTTGAAATTTAATTAACCAAATTAAATAAGGAACGTGATAAGTTGCTTGTATTATCTGGCGGGTACATACAGAAATACATATTTGTAGACACTTAAAATCGTGGTCTAGTGCGGATATTAAGTCAATGTTATCCTAAAAAAAGCAAAAAACAATTATAGTTATAACAACAAAAGTTTTCATGAAACTTGCCATGATCATTAAAATTATAGCTAAAATGTACCTGACTTCAAAATCCGAGATTATAGCAGAATGTCTATACATATACGGGGTGAAAGTTTAAAGAGTAGCAATATTCACAGAGGGTATTGAGTATTAGTTTCTGATTCTAAATCAATATATAAAAAACCTGTATCTTTGTATTCCATACGTTCCTACAACAATAAATCGTATACTATAAGACTTTAGTGAATTAGGGTACGCACGTCTGTATATATTTCTTAAGTACTGCAACCTCTTGTCAACCTCAATAGATGACGCAGGAGCCGTTTGATTTCGATAATCAAGTAAAGTAGTTCTATACGTGTGTATGTCACTGAACTCCTCCTAAACGGCTGGACCGATTTTGATGAAATGTTGTGTGCGTGTTCCAGTGGATCCGAGAATAGTTTAGATTCACAACTAATTGTGAAAAGTGAACCGAGACTGATCTCGGTAGGTGGCACTGTGGTTTCAGATTTTTTTAAATTGTCAAGGCAGGACAACGTCCGCTCGGCCCGCTAGTATATATATAATTTTGTTTTTCCTAAAATTCCCATTCACACCACGAAATTTTAAATAAAGTAATTCCTTATATTATTTTATTAACCTTTCAAATGCAAACAATACAAAAAAATATTTTACAAAAATTACTGAGGTAACAATCAGAGACCGCGTCGATGATTGTTGTTTATTCAACCTTAAAAATATATGTGAATCAACTAATTGTCTATTGGACGTTTACATGAGTTGAATGACGTAAATTTGTGAATAAATAAAACGTGCAACGCTTATAAAATTGAAATAACTGTAATAATATTTATTTATAGAGAGAAAAAGAATTTGTAATTTTAAATTTAAAAGTTGGAACCAAAGTAAACGTTACGTGTAAATTCAATTTTAGAATGTGCTTAAATGTCATTATGTAAAATTTCTTGATTTCTTTTTTTGGTAAAGCGTGAATACTTATAGTCTCGAAAAAATTAATTATACAAGTCTTCGTCAATATTTTTGACCGCTCTGAATATAAATGCCCAGAACACGAAATTTGGTATAAATACGTATTATATTATATGTATATAATCCAGACAAGGATAAATAAATGGCAATTATAGATTTCTAGAATAATATTTTAATTGAGGGGTCAAAGATGGTAGACCCCTCAAAGGGGGAGCAGATGTGAAACCCCCCCTGACAAACTGTGGGTTTTGCATTGGCATAATGCGCATTCACCACATGGGCCTGTGCAGTTAAAAATTCCGCCCTAATAATTAAAAAATCCTTGACAAATGATATACCAAACTCTTCTTCATGAATCATTTTATCTACTGATAAAAAGCGTTGAACTGATAAAATAAAAATCCGTTCAGTAGATTTTGAGTTTATTGCTAATAGACAGACAGACAGACGTGGCAGAGGACTTTTCATAATATGTAATGATAACATAATATTATTAACCAAACATTTATCAAAATCCCTTTCACGTGGACGAAGTCGCGGGCACAGCTAGTTAAGAATGAATTACAAACGCTAGTCACACAGTTAAATATCTAGAAAAATGCAATAACAACGGTACAACCGCGTCGCGTTCTCTTGTTTCTGGGAAGCGCGCCGTCCTTGCGGGCGGTTAAACTCGACCAAGCCTATTGAGATGAACAATAACAACGGTACAACCGCGTCGCGTTCTCTTGTATCTGGGAAGCGCGCCGTCCTTGCGGGCGGTTAAACTCGACCAAGCCTATTGAGATGAAACTTCTCGTACCGTTGCGCGACCTTGATCAAGCCGTAAACCGGTGTCGGGTTACAGTTTGTCCGCTTCGACGCACTTGTATGGTAACTGTGGACGCCATCAAACGATTTAGTGTAATAATCCCACACTCGCAATATAATACAATAAGTTTTAATTTTTGAAGTGAAACCTTCTTCAAACGCGCTGGGCACTTTTTTTGGGTGACCAAAAATCATGGGACTCGCGTCATCGTCACCGAACGCTTTCCATGAGCTATATGTATAAAAAAATCATTTTGTTTTTTTTTTAAACATATCGAAAATATTATTGGGAATGATGAAAAAAAAAATCCTGTTAATATTAAGATATGCCGCATGGTAAATTTCAATTTCCCGTATGATTAACATGGGAAAGCTTGTTGTTTTCAATTTAGAATTTTATAACTCTTCAATGGGTCCTCAAAAAGGCTAGACAAATTCTTCAGGTCTTGTTCTATACGCGACGGAGTCCTTGCGGAATTTTTTATTTCTCGCGATAAGATTGTTTTGCTTCCTAATGGGGTTTCAACGAACAGTTTAACCGCATTAGCCTTTGTAGTTCTAAAAGCACGCGGTCGCCCCGATCTTTTCTAGTCTTCGACAGAGGTAGTGTTGTTGTATCTGTTGATAGTGCGATATACGAACATACGGCTGATACCAAGCTTTTAAAGTGTCTGGAATATGACCGATGGCTCCATACCCACTTTGTGCAAGGCGACCACTGCAATCCTATTTTCTTTAACACCCCATTCCATCTTGTAATTTGTTAATGAAGACAAAATATGTGAAATGGCGTAAAATCGAAAGAAGTTTTAAAATAACATACGTGTTCCAAATTCAAAATAATTAAAAAGTTAAAAAATAGAAAAGTGTTTAATGTAACAGTATTTATGGCCAGACTAGTTATAATATTTCAATGTATAAATTATGAAATTTAAATAATTCACAGTACAATTAATTTAATAATTCAAAACAGAACACAGTTATTCTATTGTATTGGGTTTTCACATCTGTCGGCAATCCTTATAACTGCCTCGTTTATTTTTGGCAGGAGCTAAATTTATTATTTCGCGTCACGACATGCTACGTAAGCATGAAGCATGAAGTATTGCGGTTGTGCTGCTTGCGTCAGACTAGCGACGCCGTAGTATAGGAGCATGTAATTTTGTAATTTTTTACATGTAATGTTGATATTATGCAGATCATCACACTTTTGATTGATTAATATACTTTATAAAAATGTATATAATTATAGCTCTGAGTGCCAATAGATATGAAAACCTCATTAATGTTAATAATTTCTAAAAACAAATTCAAAAATTTAAATATTGTCATTCACACTATAATTACTATGACAATTTAAAAGAGAACACATTTATTCCATTGTTTTGAGTTTTTCATTTCTATCGGCTGTCCTTATTACTGCCTCGCTTTTTATTCCATACGTTCCTACAACAATAAATCGTATACTATAAGACTTTAGTGAATTACGGTACGCACGTCTGTATATATTTCTTAAGTACTGCAACCTCTTGTCAACCTCAATAGATGACGCAGGAGCCGTTTGATTTCGATAATCAAGTAAAGTAGTTCTATACGTGTGTATGTCACTGAACTCCTCCTAAACGGCTGGACCGATTTTGATGAAATGTTGTGTGCGTGTTCCAGTGGATCCGAGAATAGTTTAGATTCACAACTAATTGTGAAAAGTGAACCGAGACTGATCTCGGTAGGTGGCACTGTGGTTTCAGATTTTTTTAAATTGTCAAGGCAGGACAACGTCCGCTCGGCCCGCTAGTATATATATAATTTTGTTTTTCCTAAAATTCCCATTCACACCACGAAATTTTAAATAAAGTAATTCCTTATATTATTTTATTAACCTTTCAAATGCAAACAATACAAAAAAATATTTTACAAAAATTACTGAGGTAACAATCAGAGACCGCGTCGATGATTGTTGTTTATTCAACCTTAAAAATATATGTGAATCAACTAATTGTCTATTGGACGTTTACATGAGTTGAATGACGTAAATTTGTGAATAAATAAAACGTGCAACGCTTATAAAATTGAAATAACTGTAATAATATTTATTTATAGAGAGAAAAAGAATTTGTAATTTTAAATTTAAAAGTTGGAACCAAAGTAAACGTTACGTGTAAATTCAATTTTAGAATGTGCTTAAATGTCATTATGTAAAATTTCTTGATTTCTTTTTTTGGTAAAGCGTGAATACTTATAGTCTCGAAAAAATTAATTATACAAGTCTTCGTCAATATTTTTGACCGCTCTGAATATAAATGCCCAGAACACGAAATTTGGTATAAATACGTATTATATTATATGTATATAATCCAGACAAGGATAAATAAATGGCAATTATAGATTTCTAGAATAATATTTTAATTTTATTATTGGTTTCAGCATGAATGGGTCGACTCGTCCGGGATAGTATCACCCTCTCACAGAAAACTGACGTGAAGTAACTGCACTTGCACTATTGCGTTTCGTTCGGTCAGTGAGAGCGCCGGCTACCCACCTAAAAGCGGGGTGGTAGGGTTTTACAGCCTGACTGGGTCGCAACCACCATGTATATGGCAAAAAAGCCCGTCATAGTGATTCGCTTCTGCTATTCTGGCGATGGATACTGTGTGTCACTGGGTGGTCGCCATTGTTTTTGGATTGCACTGTGCTTACCATCAGGCACAGTGCAGTCATTTTGCCGTGCTACAATAAAATAAAAAGGTTTCACGTGGACGAAGTCGCGGGCACAGCTAGTTAAGAATGAATTACAAACGCTAGTCACACAGTTAAATATCTAGAAAAATGCAATAACAACGGTACAACCGCGTCGCGTTCTCTTGTTTCTGGGAAGCGCGCCGTCCTTGCGGGCGGACATGTCTTAAACTCGACCAAGCCTATTGAGATGAAACTTCTCGTACCGTTGCGCGACCTTGATCAAGCCGTAAACCGGTGTCGGGTTACAGTTTGTCCGCTTCGACGCACTTGTATGGTAACTGTGGACGCCATCAAACGATTTAGTGTAATAATCCCACACTCACAATATAATACAATAAGTTTAAATTTTTGAAGTGAAACCTTCTTCAAACGCGCTGGGCACTTTTTTTGGGTGACCAAAAATCATGGGACTCGCGTCATCGTCACCGAACGCTTTCCATGAGCTATATGTATAAAAAAATCATTTTGTTTTTTTTTTAAACATATCGAAAATATTATTGGGAATGATGAAAAAAAAAATCCTGTTAATATTAAGATATGCCGCATGGTAAATTTCAATTTCCCGTATGATTAACATGGGAAAGCTTGTTGTTTTCAATTTAGAATTTTATAACTCTTCAATGGGTCCTCAAAAAGGCTAGACAAATTCTTCAGGTCTTGTTCTATACGCGACGGAGTCCTTGCGGAATTTTTTATTTCTCGCGATAAGATTGTTTTGCTTCCTAATGGGGTTTCAACGAACAGTTTAACCGCATTAACGCTTTCCATGAGCTATATGTATACCGTGCATTAGACTGATAAAAAAAATCGATTTTTTTTCTTAAATATATCGAATATATTATTGGAAACGATGAAAACAAAATCCTGTTAACATTAATATTAAGATAGTTCACATGGCAAATTCCAATTTCCTGTATGATTAACATGGACAAGGTTGTTGGTTTCAGCTTAGAATGTTATAAATCTCTAATGGGTCCTCAAAAAGGCTAGACCAAATCTTGTATAAAATTGAACGATCTACAAAAAAGCTATCTTATATTTATTTGATAAAACGACGCATTTTGAAGTTATTTAACTTTGAAATATAATTTATAATATTTTCTCATTTTTTGATGAAACCAACAAGATTATTCATCATTTCCAACAATATTTTCGATATATTTAAGGGAAAAAAATAGTACATTTTTTTAAATCAGTCTACTGTGCATATGCGTTTACTTTTTTGATGGACAAAAAGCGTGAAACTCGCGTCATCGTTATCGCACGCTTCCCATGAGCTATATATGTATATACTGTATATATAATAAACTCCCGTGCTTTATTAGTATACATTATATACCTAGTCCGGCCATAACTTCTGTTACAAACGAAAATGCATTTTTTTTTTAATTAAGTAATGTAATCTCTCTTTAATAGTAAAGATTGATTTAGGGCATTATAACATCAATATTAGACGTACACAGGCCGCTAGACTAGAAGAAGAAGAGGTAACAGTACATTGTTGCGTTTCGTTCGGTCAGTGATAGCGCCGGAGGCCCACCTCCATTCCCCTCCCAACCCTTCTCCTCGTCCCCAAACATAGGCTGGCAACGCACTTGTAACTCCCCTAGTGTTGTAAGTGTCTATGGACGGTGGTGATCACTTAACATCAGCTGACCCACCTGTTTGTTTGTCTAAGATACAAAAAATAACTCCGTCTCGGTTTCACACAACCAGCGCAAGCGCAATACGTTCGGTCACGCTTTAATAACATGTCATGACGCGAAATGATAAGTTTATTTCCTGCCAAAAATACGGTTAGACGCGCCTAAAGAAATTTTCACTTCAAAAATTGCCACATTATGTGAACTATAAAACTTTGAAAGAGACGCCTTCGATATATTTAAGGGAAAAAAATAGTACATTTTTTTAAATCAGTCTACTGTGCATATGCGTTTACTTTTTTGATGGACAAAAAGCGTGAAACTCGCGTCATCGTTATCGCACGCTTCCCATGAGCTATATATGTATATACTGTATATATAATAAACTCCCGTGCTTTATTAGTATACATTATATACCTAGTCCGGCCATAACTTCTGTTACAAACGAAAATGCATTTTTTTTTTAATTAAGTAATGTAATCTCTCTTTAATAGTAAAGATTGATTTAGGGCATTACTGTATATCGACGATAAGCACCGAGCTTCAGTTCTTGTTCTATACGCGACAGAGTCCTAGCCGGAATCTTCATTTCTAGCGATAAGATTTTTTACTCAAATATCACTAAATCTACGTATGGAACTATGTATAAGCTACTCATCGTGTGCATCGCCAACAACCATGTAGGACCTGACAATGTAACGCGTGTAGTAACTATCAAATGCAAGAATGGCTTTATTAAAAGACCCTTAAACAAAATAAGCATTCTAGATAAATAATTGTATTACATTATATTTCATTGTATATTGTCAGGTATATTGTCATTGTATATAGCCTGGTATTGCTATGAATCTAAGAATAAAGTTATATATACTCGTGCACAAATTTCAACCAATTTTTTTTTTACATCGATAAATCGTGGAGGCTCAAATATAAAACTCGTGCGTGACTCATTGTTTAAGCTGTTCTACCGCTAGGGTTTAATAATACCGCTAGACGTCAAGAGATGGCGCTGTATCTAAATTTAAATGTATTAAATCGCGGTGTCAAGATGGTTTTCGAAATAATGACCATTCGACGAGTTTAACAATAAATTGTGTAGTCCGGTGAAGCTGTGACGACCTCACAGGTCAATAGCTTAGTCAGTTCAAGAGAAAAAAAAGTGATTAATGCGTGAAAGTGTAACAAACAAACTGACTTACGCATTTATACAAATAGGTGTAGAATTGGGATTAATGTTTTGGTTATATTTATCAATGTTTTTTTTATGTAATAAGTGGCAAACGAACAGGTGGGTCACCTGATGTTAAGTGATCACCACCGTCCATGGACACCAACAACACCAGGGGAGTCGCAAGTGCGTTTGCCACCCTTTAGGGGGAAGGGTTAGGGGAGCGAGTGGGAAAGGAGCGAGGAGAGGAGAGGGGAGGTGGGCCTCCGGCGCTCTTATTGACCGATCAAAACGCAACAATGCAAGGACTGTTACTTCAAGTCGGTTTTCTATGAGAGGGTGGTACTACCCCGGACGAGCCGACCCATTCATGCTGAAACCAGTAATAGTTTCAGCGTGCCTCTACCACCTCTACGACCTGCAAGTATCTTAGTTGCTGTTGTACTTCTTGATTATGAAGTGCAAATTATAAATGCTCACTGTACATTAAAATGTAAGACATAAAGCACATAACATTTACACAAAGTCGAGCTATCAGTTTTGTAGTCCAATTTGATTAGACTTTTCACTACATATTTAAGAATAAACTCCTCCGCCACGTCTGTCTGTCAGCTCACGATAAACTCAAAGATTATTGAATAGATTTTCATACAGTTTTCACCAGTAGATAAAGTGATTCATGAGGAAGGGTTAGGTAACTATATAATTTGTCGAGGTTTTTTTTTTTGTTATCAGGGTAGGAAAACGTCCGCCAAGCCCGCTAGTAGATTATAAATACTTATTTAATTTGTGAAAAATGGTAACATGGATTATTAATGGAAATAAACTGTTCCATTTTTCAACGAATAACACAGTACCTTTGATTCTGTTATTGTTAATTGCCCAAAACCTAATTGCCTATTGTGTGTCTTTACATTTAGATTGCATTGCCTCTAGGAATTCTTGGTCACGCAGCTAAGGGATCGTACCCAATCCACGTAACCCAATTTTGACAAGTTTTTTACCTCCTCCCTCCCGTCAGTGACCATCCGTGATATATGACGAGACTAAAAGTTTTCACGAGGTTATTTATAAATACGATTTTAATCATTATTTTTAAATAGAAGCTTAAAATATTTGGCTTATATATTTGTCTTTATTACTACAGTGTGTGCCGCCTGACATCGAAAGTACGTGCGTACTTACGTACATAGTTACCAGTGAAAATAGTATATTACAGACCTAGGCCAGTAAAATAGTCTGAAATCACATGTAATTGTTAGTCGAGATGAAGCGGAGGCTGAGAAACATGTAATATGTGATTTTCTTTTTTACTGGTCAAGTTGCATATACTTTTTTTCAGCTCGACGGAACTGAAAAGTGGCAACTTTGTTTAGCACAGCAGCCAGAAAGTTGATACTTTCCGGCCGGAGGACAGAAAAAATGTTATCAAGTAGGAAAAAGTTATGTAAAAACCTATTGTATACATACAGGGGTATAATTTACAAATACAAAATCTTTTTTCTTTCTTTCTGTATTGCCTGTATTGCCAAGGAATCCTTGTAACATTTAATGAACACAATGTACAGTCGATCTTACGACATTATTGTATCTGTACAAATTCTCGTCGATTTGCTTGGCAACTGCACTGCTCTACAAACTGTTAGATTTCAATTAGCTGACGTCTCTGTATATCTACCTGTGAGTCTTAAAAGCACGAGATTTCTTTAAGAGCATATTGACTACATGACAAAAACCTAAACCCCTCCCTCCTGCCTGTGACCAAGCGTGGTACTTTGAAGACCCCACTCCCTCCCCTAAACGGGTCACGTAGTTTGGGTACGTACCCTAACATGGCTAGTAAATGAAAAGCCTTATGTGACGACAGAATAGATACTTTGTGAAAAATAGTATAAAAGATGGTAAAACAAATGATGGTGCAAACTCTTTACAGTGAAAACTCTTTTCTTTATTTTACACTATATATACCTTCATTTATATAGATTATCATATCATTCAAACATCTCATAAGAACTGTATCACATTACACCACTAAATTTATATTGATTTTAATCTGACATTCGGAAACTTTCCATGATCGATCGCCCTTATAAGAAAACAATCTTTTTTATCTCTCTCTTACCATACAACCAATGTTATTTCCCTCTTTACCAATGGGGTGTATTGATAAAATCGATTTTTTCACCGGTAAATATAAATTTGTTTTACCGATGTTTGGAATAACAGCTTTTTGGTCTGAGGTTAAGGTGAAAGATTAGAGGTGGTGAAGCGTTACGGTTGGCTTAATTTTACCGGTTCTGTGTCACAGTGTTGTGTTATTATTAGGTCAATTACCTGTTATCTGAAATCAGTCGTAATAGATGATGTATTAGGATATGTTTTATGAGAAATAATGCCATTAATTAAGGGGGATTAAACCTAACGCAAAACAACCACACAAATACAATATTCGCTACTGGAGGTTTATGTTTATTTATAAAACTATCAGTTCCCGCGACTTCGTCCGCGTGGAAACTTATATTTAAAAACGAGTGATAAATAAAGTCATCTGAATGTATAAGTCCATTCACTTATCTACTTTTCTCTCGTACTTACTCCGCGACGTTATTAAAATTACAATAACTTTTGATAGAGTGGACTGATTTTAATGAATCAAAGACTAAGTTATTCTCGAAGATATGCTTTATGATTTCCGTGATGTGGTTATATTGTGAACCCAGTACTTTAGCAGAGATGTGTGTTCATACAGACAGACAGACAGTCATTTCTAAAAATGATTGAAATGTATTTTATTACTTATTCCGAGACACAGAAAGTTCAGACATGTTAGATTTACATCCTTTGTTATATGTATAGATAGATATAGTTAGTTATTTTAAGTTTTATTTTATCATTATTTTTTTTTATCGTAGCACGGCAAAGTGGCTTTACTGTGCCTGATGGTAAGCACAGTATCCCTATCCCTCACCGGTCGCCGCTGTCATGCCGGTTTGAAATGTTTAGTTTTTGTTTTAAGTAATACAAAATCGAGGCAGTTCATTTTACATATCATCCTATGTCTTTACATATTTGACAGATAATTTAAGCAGCACCCATTTCTATTCATGGTTAAGCAGATGGAACCGGAAGAAAATCCTTCGGTCGTAGATCTATTACAAGTCCATTTTAAGACACCATTGGTAATGTAATTATAGGTAAGGTAATTGGTAAACTCATTTGCAAGGATTTGAACCTACGTCGGTTGATGCCGTGTGCGACTACGCTAACTACTGAGCCACCATCGTTCAAAAGCATTGATTACTTCAGTTGATTGATTCGAAACGCTTACGACATCGGGTCCTTCCAACAAGGTGTGAAGAGGCAATTTTGCATGGCGGCATGATAGAGACGACTGTTGGTGCTATTTAACACCGACAGTCGCCGTTATTTTTGCATTGTTCCATACTTTTCATCAGGTACGGTACAGTCATTTTGCCGAACTAGTATAAGAAACGTCGAGGCAATCATAAAGATTGCCGACATAAGTGAAAACTCATAACAATGGAATAACTGTGTTGTCTTTTGAAGTTTGAAATGAATTCTAGTATAATCTATTTAAAGTTCATAATTTGTATATTAACATTTGTAACATTAGTCAGGTTTTCACATCGATTCGCACTCTGAATAATAATTATATATATTTTTATACAGCTCATTAATCCACTATCTCAATACATAACATCAATATTAGACGTACACAGGCCGCTAGACTAGAAGAAGAAGAGGTAACAGTACATTGTTGCGTTTCGTTCGGTCAGTGATAGCGCCGGAGGCCCACCTCCATTCCCCTCCCAACCCTTCTCCTCGTCCCCAAACATAGGCTGGCAACGCACTTGTAACTCCCCTAGTGTTGTAAGTGTCTATGGACGGTGGTGATCACTTAACATCAGCTGACCCACCTGTTTGTTTGTCTAAGATATAAAAAATAACTCTGTCTCGGTTTCACACAACCAGCGCAAGCGCAATACGTTCGGTCACGCTTTAATAACATGTCATGACGCGAAATGATAAGTTTATTTCCTGCCAAAAATACGGTTAGACGCGCCTAAAGAAATTTTCACTTCAAAAATTGCCACATTATGTGAACTATAAAACTTTGAAAGAGACGCCGAGCAAATCCCAGACTCGTTTAAAATAAATTACATTCGTGTCGTAATCATAAGTTTAAATATTTGAGTGTGAAATTGCAGGTTTAGAAAAACGTGACACCACTGCAGAATTATAAGAAAAACCACAAAGCTCTACGCTGAAAAGGGTCACGTAACGTTTCAACGTAAAATGAAACAGTTCAAAACTTTGTGTACATTACATTTATTTCATATTCGACTGAAATTTTACGTCAAATTTCGAAGTGCTTTAAATTTTAAAGTGTCAAGTGAACGCTACCTGTCACTTCCAAAATAACTTGGAACAAAACATTTACCAAGTCACCATTCAAATGGAATGTTTTGTTTTCATTTCGATATTAATAAACTTCGAGTAATGTATTTAACATTAGTAATATGTAATGATAAATTAATATTGTTAATTTTAAATACATTTATTTTTTAAGTAACTGATACTCGCGACTTCGTCTGCGTTGTTTAATATCTTAACAATATCATTTATATGGATAGTGCGATATACGAACATACGGCTGATACCAAGCTTTTAAAGTGTCTGGAATATGACCGATGGCTCCATACCCACTTTGTGCAAGGCGACCACTGCAATCCTATTTTCTTTAACACCCCATTCCATCTTGTAATTTGTTAATGAAGACAAAATATGTGAAATGGCGTAAAATCGAAAGAAGTTTTAAAATAACATACGTGTTCCAAATTCAAAATAATTAAAAAGTTAAAAAATAGAAAAGTGTTTAATGTAACAGTATTTATGGCCAGACTAGTTATAATATTTCAATGTATAAATTATGAAATTTAAATAATTCACAGTACAATTAATTTAATAATTCAAAACAGAACACAGTTATTCTATTGTATTGGGTTTTCACATCTGTCGGCAATCCTTATAACTGCCTCGTTTATTTTTGGCAGGAGCTAAATTTATTATTTCGCGTCACGACATGCTACGTAAGCATGAAGCATGAAGTATTGCGGTTGTGCTGCTTGCGTCAGACTAGCGACGCCGTAGTATAGGAGCATGTAATTTTGTAATTTTTTACATGTAATGTTGATATTATGCAGATCATCACACTTTTGATTGATTAATATACTTTATAAAAATGTATATAATTATAGCTCTGAGTGCCAATAGATATGAAAACCTCATTAATGTTAATAATTTCTAAAAACAAATTCAAAAATTTAAATATTGTCATTCACACTATAATTACTATGACAATTTAAAAGAGAACACATTTATTCCATTGTTTTGAGTTTTTCATTTCTATCGGCTGTCCTTATTACTGCCTCGCTTTTTAGTTCACTGCGAAAATAAAAACTCAAATAGGCTTCGTGCTTTCATATTCAACTCGCGATCGGGAATAAACAAATAGATTAATGGATTTATTAAGTCGAAATAAAAATATACATAAGCAATACTTCGTTGTGAAGAAATAGTGCGTGTATATTGCATATTATAATAGTGTATATTAACCATTTTAGAAAGTATTGTGTTCAGTTTAAAGAAACCACATTAGTGAATATACACACATCACAGGTATAGCGTGTCATGATCTTTACATTAAATCTAAATTTACATTGAAATGCCTATTATATATTAGGGTTATAGCCATTAACCGTATACCGCGGTAGTTAAATATTATTATAATATTTTCTTTATTCAAACGAATTAGATATCCAACATTAGAAAGATCTCATTAACAAATATAAATAAAGATTAGAACTTTGAAATACGCAATTTTTTTGGTAATTACATTGTGATACATATAAACATTTTGTACAAAGACAACATGTTGTCGATTTTATAGTAAATTTAATAATTAATAGTATTTCTTAAATGTAAATCTATATCTACCTCGGAAAAGAAATATCATTTAAAAAGACAAGACACCTAGATGAAATAGACAGGAGAATCAACATGACCTGAAAAAAATACGGGAGCTACAAAGAAATATTAAAATTCAAAACTTTCAATTAAACTGAAGAAAAAAGTGATGGATTCGAGTCTATTGCCCTGTTTATCGTACGGTGCCTAAACCTGGATCTTTAACAAAAACACCTTATCAAAAATACGCTCCTGCGAACGTGCTATGGAGAGAAGCATCCTTGGCATCAAGACCATCGACAAAGTCAATAGCCAAATAATCAGATGCAAAACCAAAGTGATAGACGCATTACAACACTCACAGCGTTTGAAGTGGAAATGGGTAGGACACATCGCACGTTCCTCTGAAGAAAGATGGCCAAAACGGGTAACAAAATGGACAGGCCCGGAAGGTAAAAGACAAAGGGGCAGGCCAAACGCCCGACGGATAGATGACATACATCAATTGGCAGGAAGTGACTGGATAAAAACAGCTAACGACAGAGAAAAATGGAGGCAAATGGAGGATGCCTATACCCGAAAGGGGCCATGACATATATATCGATGTCAATTGCATATTTATTTAGCATGCTTTTTTTCTTTGTATATTCGTTTTTATATATTTTTTAAATTTTTGTAAAAACTTTTTTAAATGTCATGGAAATAAATAAGGCTTATTATTATTATTTGTTACTATTTAGTAATATAATTAAATTACTAATAATATTATTAATTATAATTTGAATTATAACAGTTATATAATTTTATCAGAACTTAACGACCCCGGCGGACGATATCCCACCCTTTTTTTACATGGGGAGGTCCCTTACAGATACCCATCCCGTCAGGTAGCTGAGGATGGGTTATGTCCGATTCGCATGGACTAAAACCCCATGGTGCCTTCATACACCTTTTTGGCGGGGGAGCAGCGACTGCCGGCTAGCACTGCGTCTGCTCCCCCGACAAGTGTAGGCCCTGACTGCGGTCTGAGGGGTCAAAGATGGTAGACCCCTCAAAGGGGAGCGGGTGTGAAACCTCCCCCTGACGAACCGTGGGATTTGCATTAGCATAATGCGCTTTCACCACATGGGCCTGTGTAGTTAAAAATCCCGCCCTAATAATAAAAAAAACCTTGACAAATGATATACCTACCAAAATCTTCCTGATGAATCATTTTATCTACTGATAGAAAGCGCATTAAAATCTGTTCAGTACATTTTGAGCGAATAAATAGACAGACAGACGTGGCAGAGGACTTTGTTTTAATTATTCTTAATAATAATTAATCAAATATTTTTCAAAATGCAAGTTATAAATGTGAAAATGATTCATATTTCAATACCCATTCCATAATAAATGATCAAATTAGTCTTAGCATCCAAAGTCCTAGTTTACATACAGTGAAGAATGCAGACTACAATTAAACTAGAGAGTCCAGAACGAATGGCAACATTAATGCATGCATACAAAACCTCATAATTACACATTTCGGAAGAGGAAAGCGATTGCAGAGATGGCTAAATATTAGGATTAAAATTGCAAATTCAGAAAATACTTATATCATAAATTATAATATGTGTTCTTCTCTACAGACTTGTAGAGAAAGTTCGGTATTACGTAAACACAGATAAACACTATCGTTGCTTCGCTATGGCATGGTCATCATCATCATCAGCCTGTGTAAGAGACCCACTGCAGGGTCATAAGCCTCTTCCCGAAGGAAGGTATGGGCATAATCACCACGCCAGCCCACGACGTATTGGCGATTTCAAACTCTGAGAAATCCACAGTTCTATATTTTTCCCACATACAGTAGTACTACAAGAACATTTCTCAGGTTCCGGTTTCCTCACGATGTTTTCCTTCACCGTCAGCTGATAGTGTTACCAATTTAAATTAGTAAATATACGCGAATTCCGAAAAATTCGTTGGTACATGCCGTGGTTCGAACCTGCGGACATCGAAATAATATTCCACCGGTCAAACCACTAGGCCACCACGACTTGGCATGGTCGTGGCTCATAAATAATATAAATTTCGAATTCTGGAGCCGATATATTGCTGTTTTTTTAATACTTTACAGGTTTTAGTGTTCAGAATCTCACCTGACGTTAAAGGTATTGGCTCTAAAGTACACTTAACGGAACGCATCTATAAGATTATAAACTTGAAGGTGGTAGTGGGCTAAGTGGGCTTAAAAAATGTCCTACCACAATGTTGTAGTGTCATCACGATGATTCCCTTTACCGAAAACTTCAACTCATTTGCAAGGATTTGAACCTACGTCGGTTGATGCCGTGTGCGACTACGCTAACTACTGAGCCACCATCGTTCAAAAGCATTGATTACTTCAGTTGATTGATTCGAAACGCTTACGACATCGGGTCCTTCCAACAAGGTGTGAAGAGGCAATTTTGCATGGCGGCATGATAGAGACGACTGTTGGTGCTATTTAACACCGACAGTCGCCGTTATTTTTGCATTGTTCCATACTTTTCATCAGGTACTGTACAGTCATTTTGCCGAACTAGTATAAGAAACGTCGAGGCAATCATAAAGATTGCCGACATAAGTGAAAACTCATAACAATAGAATAACTGTGTTGTCTTTTGAAGTTTGAAATGAATTCTAGTATAATCTATTTAAAGTTCATAATTTGTATATTAACATTTGTAACATTAGTCAGGTTTTCACATCGATTCGCACTCTGAATAATAATTATATATATTTTTATACAGCTCATTAATCCACTATCTCAATACATAACATCAATATTAGACGTACACAGGCCGCTAGACTAGAAGAAGAAGAGGTAACAGTACATTGTTGCGTTTCGTTCGGTCAGTGATAGCGCCGGAGGCCCACCTCCATTCCCCTCCCAACCCTTCTCCTCGTCCCCAAACATAGGCTGGCAACGCACTTGTAACTCCCCTAGTGTTGTAAGTGTCTATGGACGGTGGTGATCACTTAACATCAGCTGACCCACCTGTTTGTTTGTCTAAGATATAAAAAATAACTCTGTCTCGGTTTCACACAACCAGCGCAAGCGCAATACGTTCGGTCACGCTTTAATAACATGTCATGACGCGAAATGATAAGTTTATTTCCTGCCAAAAATACGGTTAGACGCGCCTAAAGAAATTTTCACTTCAAAAATTGCCACATTATGTGAACTATAAAACTTTGAAAGAGACGCCGAGCAAATCCCAGACTCGTTTAAAATAAATTACATTCGTGTCGTAATCATAAGTTTAAATATTTGAGTGTGAAATTGCAGGTTTAGAAAAACGTGACACCACTGCAGAATTATAAGAAAAACCACAAAGCTCTACGCTGAAAAGGGTCACGTAACGTTTCAACGTAAAATGAAACAGTTCAAAACTTTGTGTACATTACATTTATTTCATATTCGACTGAAATTTTACGTCAAATTTCGAAGTGCTTTAAATTTTAAAGTGTCAAGTGAACGCTACCTGTCACTTCCAAAATAACTTGGAACAAAACATTTACCAAGTCACCATTCAAATGGAATGTTTTGTTTTCATTTCGATATTAATAAACTTCGAGTAATGTATTTAACATTAGTAATATGTAATGATAAATTAATATTGTTAATTTTAAATACATTTATTTTTTAAGTAACTGATACTCGCGACTTCGTCTGCGTTGTTTAATATCTTAACAATATCATTTATATGCAAAAGAAAAAGGCATAAAAAATTTAAGGCAAAAAATATACCTACAGATTTTCTTTAATCTTTTAAGTAATACTTACAGAAATTGTAGTTGCTCAAAACTTTACATTAAATTAAATTACATTACATTAAATGATAATTTTATGTTAGCTAAGGAGGAGAAATATCTATGAAGTAAAAAACAATCGAAATCTATCAAGTTTCTGCGTGATACGGACACAACGGTAAAACTCGAGTTTTTGGCGGGATCTTGCTCTGTCATGTAGTGGATTTTATTTTTTATTCATAATCTTGTGTAAAATTGGTGGTGTTTTATGTAATATAGTTTGTTTATTGTGCGTAAGTGAAGTGAATGGGACTAGTTATAATATTTCAATGTATAAATTATGAAATTTAAATAATTCACAGTACAATTAATTTAATAATTCAAAACAGAACACAGTTATTCTATTGTATTGGGTTTTCACATCTGTCGGCAATCCTTATAACTGCCTCATTTATTTTTGGCAGGAGCTAAATTTATTATTTAACGTCACGACATGCTACGTATGCATGACCGGCCGTACTGCGGTTGCGCGGCTTGGGTCAGACTAGCAACGCGTAGTATAGGCTCCTATTTACATGTAATGTTGATATTATGCAGATCATCACACTTTTAATTGATTAATATACTTTATACCTAGTGGCGAGTACTGACAACAGAGAGAGACATTTCCCATCAAGGAATAATTAGGCGCGCCTTCTCTCGCGGTAATGAGCCAGACGGTCTTGGAGCTTATCAATCTTAGATATACACCAACATCCATTTGTATACATATAGATGTATCGTAGCTATTTACTTTGAATTACACAATAAATACAAAATATTGTCTTTATTGGTTTACCATTTGATTAGAACTCACCTCCTAATAAATCATTAAGTAGCCTAAAATAATATTGACTCTAGAGTAGCTACCGGAGAACACATATAAGTGCTCGACGTCAGATTGTCAATCTGAGTGTAGTTACTTAACCAGGTGAGTCTTAGAAAAAGCCATATCACATAGTTATGGTTTCACCACATTGATTTTCTTCACTGAAAGCTCCGGCTTGCCGCAGATTTCGAGCCAACACTCGCTATCTCTGAGCTATCCATAGCTTCAATGTAATCGCTTCTCTAAATATCTAGTATTCCTCCAATCTCTATTTGTTCTGTTATTTTTTTTTTATATATCATAGGAGGCAAACGAACAGATGGGTCCACCTGATGTTAAGTCATCACCACCGTCCATAGACACTTGCAACATGAGGAGAGTCGCAAGTGCGTTGCCAGTCTGTGTTGGGGAGGGGA
>MU158845.1:561615-589460 GCA_015888305.1 Antheraea pernyi | reverse complement strand
ACTCATTTGCAAGGATTTGAACCTACGTCGGTTGATGCCGTGTGCGACTACGCTAACTACTGAGCCACCATCGTTCAAAAGCATTGATTACTTCAGTTGATTGATTCGAAACGCTTACGACATCGGGTCCTTCCAACAAGGTGTGAAGAGGCAATTTTGCATGGCGGCATGATAGAGACGACTGTTGGTGCTATTTAACACCGACAGTCGCCGTTATTTTTGCATTGTTCCATACTTTTCATCAGGTACGGTACAGTCATTTTGCCGAACTAGTATAAGAAACGTCGAGGCAATCATAAAGATTGCCGACATAAGTGAAAACTCATAACAATGGAATAACTGTGTTGTCTTTTGAAGTTTGAAATGAATTCTAGTATAATCTATTTAAAGTTCATAATTTGTATATTAACATTTGTAACATTAGTCAGGTTTTCACATCGATTCGCACTCTGAATAATAATTATATATATTTTTATACAGCTCATTAATCCACTATCTCAATACATAACATCAATATTAGACGTACACAGGCCGCTAGACTAGAAGAAGAAGAGGTAACAGTACATTGTTGCGTTTCGTTCGGTCAGTGATAGCGCCGGAGGCCCACCTCCATTCCCCTCCCAACCCTTCTCCTCGTCCCCAAACATAGGCTGGCAACGCACTTGTAACTCCCCTAGTGTTGTAAGTGTCTATGGACGGTGGTGATCACTTAACATCAGCTGACCCACCTGTTTGTTTGTCTAAGATATAAAAAATAACTCTGTCTCGGTTTCACACAACCAGCGCAAGCGCAATACGTTCGGTCACGCTTTAATAACATGTCATGACGCGAAATGATAAGTTTATTTCCTGCCAAAAATACGGTTAGACGCGCCTAAAGAAATTTTCACTTCAAAAATTGCCACATTATGTGAACTATAAAACTTTGAAAGAGACGCCGAGCAAATCCCAGACTCGTTTAAAATAAATTACATTCGTGTCGTAATCATAAGTTTAAATATTTGAGTGTGAAATTGCAGGTTTAGAAAAACGTGACACCACTGCAGAATTATAAGAAAAACCACAAAGCTCTACGCTGAAAAGGGTCACGTAACGTTTCAACGTAAAATGAAACAGTTCAAAACTTTGTGTACATTACATTTATTTCATATTCGACTGAAATTTTACGTCAAATTTCGAAGTGCTTTAAATTTTAAAGTGTCAAGTGAACGCTACCTGTCACTTCCAAAATAACTTGGAACAAAACATTTACCAAGTCACCATTCAAATGGAATGTTTTGTTTTCATTTCGATATTAATAAACTTCGAGTAATGTATTTAACATTAGTAATATGTAATGATAAATTAATATTGTTAATTTTAAATACATTTATTTTTTAAGTAACTGATACTCGCGACTTCGTCTGCGTTGTTTAATATCTTAACAATATCATTTATATGCAAAAGAAAAAGGCATAAAAAATTTAAGGCAAAAAATATACCTACAGATTTTCTTTAATCTTTTAAGTAATACTTACAGAAATTGTAGTTGCTCAAAACTTTACATTAAATTAAATTACATTACATTAAATGATAATTTTATGTTAGCTAAGGAGGAGAAATATCTATGAAGTAAAAAACAATCGAAATCTATCAAGTTTCTGCGTGATACGGACACAACGGTAAAACTCGAGTTTTTGGCGGGATCTTGCTCTGTCATGTAGTGGATTTTATTTTTTATTCATAATCTTGTGTAAAATTGGTGGTGTTTTATGTAATATAGTTTGTTTATTGTGCGTAAGTGAAGTGAATGGAAAATCACGGACCATGAGTTCTGCGATGCCACAAAAACTCCATGGAAAGTTCTAACAAGATGGCCACCGTCTTGTCAGTTCATTGAAATTATCTCAAGAAAATTGTAATATCGATACTCATTTCACAATGGCAGTAATAGTCTACTAGATGACTGGTTGCCAAAAATGGAATGGAAGAAGAACTTCTAATAATATTAACTACTCGACAATGGCAGTAATAATCTAAAAAATTGGTAGCCAAAAATAAAGTAAAAAAAACTATGATTTTATTTATATATAGGAAGATATATTAGTAATACTATTTTACCGATCAAGTATATAAGTAAACTTCCAAACGCTTGTAATTTCGTCTGTGTTAAATTGCAACACAAAACTTAATAACAATGAAATAAATTTAGCGCCACCTAGTGGCGAGTACTGACAACAGAGAGAGACATTTCCCATCAAGGATTATACTATTTTACCGATCAAGTATATAAGTAAACTTCCAAACGCTTGTAATTTCGTCTGTGTTAAATTGCAACACAAAACTTAATAACATTGAAATAAATTTAGCGCCACCTAGTGGCGAGTACTGACAACGGAGAGACCCCATCAAGGAATAATTAGGCGCGCCTTCTCTCGCGGTAATGAGCCAGACGGTCTTGGAGCTTATCAATCTTAAATATACACCAACATCCATTTGTATACATATAGATGTATTGTAGCTATTTACTTTGAATTATGCAATAAATACAAAATATTGTCTTTATTGGTTTACCATTTGATTAGAACTCACCTCCTAATAAATCATTAAGTAGCCTAAAATAATATTGACTCTAGAGTAGCTACCGGAGAACACATATAAGTGCTCGACGTCAGATTGTCAATCTGAGTGTAGTTACTTAACCAGGTGAGTCTTAGAAAAAGCCATATCACATAGTTATGGTTTCACCACATTGATTTTCTTCACTGAAAGCTCCGGCTTGCCGCAGATTTCGAGCCAACACTCGCTATCTCTGAGCTATCCATAGCTTCAATGTAATCGCTTCTCTAAATATCTAGTATTCCTCCAATCTCTATTTGTTCTGTTATTTTTTTTTTATATATCATAGGAGGCAAACGAACAGATGGGTCCACCTGATGTTAAGTCATCACCACCGTCCATAGACACTTGCAACATGAGGAGAGTCGCAAGTGCGTTGCCAGTCTGTGTTGGGGAGGGGAGGGGAGTGAAAAGGAAGGGGAAGGGTAGGGTAGGTGGGTCTCCGACGCTCTCACTGACCGAATGAAACGCAACAATGTAAGCACTGTTTCTTCACGTCGGTTTTCTGTGAGAGGATGGTACTACCCCAGGCGAGCCGACCCATTCATGCTGAAACCAGTAATAGCTTCTGCGTGGCTCTACCACCTACAAAACGTTACGTTACGTAAAACGAGTGTAATTCAGCAATGATTATTAATTATATGTTAATGAATTTTTTTATCACAAGGTTTTACGACATTGTCTATATAAATACCTTTAAAACTCAATTTTTTTTTTATTATTATAGCTCGACAAATTGACTATGCTGTGCCTGATGGGGCCATGACATATATATCGATGTCAATTGCATATTTATTTAGCATGCTTTTTTTCTTTGTATATTCGTTTTTATATATTTTTTAAATTTTTGTAAAAACTTTTTTAAATGTCATGGAAATAAATAAGGCTTATTATTATTATTTGTTACTATTTAGTAATATAATTAAATTACTAATAATATTATTAATTATAATTTGAATTATAACAGTTATATAATTTTATCAGAACTTAACGACCCCGGCGGACGATATCCCACCCTTTTTTTACATGGGGAGGTCCCTTACAGATACCCATCCCGTCAGGTAGCTGAGGATGGATTATGTCCGATTCACGTGGTGTGGTTATGAAAAGGAGAGGAAGGTATCAAATTGAATAACTCATCAGAACACTCGCCATGATACAGACGGTGGAACACGCTCAGTGAGGCAATGTCTCTGCGCAATGGAAGGGGCTCTGAACTTTGTAATGTTTGATGTTATTAATTAATAGTGTTATGTTTTACAAGAAAGCCGCAAAGAATATTATCGATTTGCTAGATGAGAAGAACGAGCAGCATGTCAAGCGGCTTTTGATGTCTAAAGGCTTATTATAGTGTTGATCAATATGTGAACCATTTTGATGTTCGGAACTAACAACTATTAATTAATTAATGATATTAATTTGATGCATTAGCATAATGCGCTTTCACCACATGGGCCTGTGTAGTTAAAAATCCCGCCCTAATAATAAAAAAAACCTTGACAAATGATATACCTACCAAAATCTTCCTGATGAATCATTTTATCTACTGATAGAAAGCGCATTAAAATCTGTTCAGTACATTTTGAGCGAATAAATAGACAGACAGACGTGGCAGAGGACTTTGTTTTAATTATTCTTAATAATAATTAATCAAATATTTTTCAAAATGCAAGTTATAAATGTGAAAATGATTCATATTTCAATACCCATTCCATAATAAATGATCAAATTAGTCTTAGCATCCAAAGTCCTAGTTTACATACAGTGAAGAATGCAGACTACAATTAAACTAGAGAGTCCAGAACGAATGGCAACATTAATGCATGCATACAAAACCTCATAATTACACATTTCGGAAGAGGAAAGCGATTGCAGAGATGGCTAAATATTAGGATTAAAATTGCAAATTCAGAAAATACTTATAACATAAATTATAATATGTGTTCTTCTCTACAGACTTGTAGAGAAAGTTCGGTATTACGTAAACACAGATAAACACTATCGTTGCTTCGCTATGGCATGGTCATCATCATCATCAGCCTGTGTAAGAGACCCACTGCAGGGTCATAAGCCTCTTCCCGAAGGAAGGTATGGGCATAATCACCACGCCAGCCCACGACGTATTGGCGATTTCAAACTCTGAGAAATCCACAGTTCTATATTTTTCCCACATACAGTAGTACTACAAGAACATTTCTCAGGTTCCGGTTTCCTCACGATGTTTTCCTTCACCGTCAGCTGATAGTGTTACCAATTTAAATTAGTAAATATACGCGAATTCCGAAAAATTCGTTGGTACATGCCGTGGTTCGAACCTGCGGACATCGAAATAATATTCCACCGGTCAAACCACTAGGCCACCACGACTTGGCATGGTCGTGGCTCATAAATAATATAAATTTCGAATTCTGGAGCCGATATATTGCTGTTTTTTTAATACTTTACAGGTTTTAGTGTTCAGAATCTCACCTGACGTTAAAGGTATTGGCTCTAAAGTACACTTAACGGAACGCATCTATAAGATTATAAACTTGAAGGTGGTAGTGGGCTAAGTGGGCTTAAAAAATGTCCTACCACAATGTTGTAGTGTCATCACGATGATTCCCTTTACCGAAAACTTCAACTCATTTGCAAGGATTTGAACCTACGTCGGTTGATGCCGTGTGCGACTACGCTAACTACTGAGCCACCATCGTTCAAAAGCATTGATTACTTCAGTTGATTGATTCGAAACGCTTACGACATCGGGTCCTTCCAACAAGGTGTGAAGAGGCAATTTTGCATGGCGGCATGATAGAGACGACTGTTGGTGCTATTTAACACCGACAGTCGCCGTTATTTTTGCATTGTTCCATACTTTTCATCAGGTACGGTACAGTCATTTTGCCGAACTAGTATAAGAAACGTCGAGGCAATCATAAAGATTGCCGACATAAGTGAAAACTCATAACAATGGAATAACTGTGTTGTCTTTTGAAGTTTGAAATGAATTCTAGTATAATCTATTTAAAGTTCATAATTTGTATATTAACATTTGTAACATTAGTCAGGTTTTCACATCGATTCGCACTCTGAATAATAATTATATATATTTTTATACAGCTCATTAATCCACTATCTCAATACATAACATCAATATTAGACGTACACAGGCCGCTAGACTAGAAGAAGAAGAGGTAACAGTACATTGTTGCGTTTCGTTCGGTCAGTGATAGCGCCGGAGGCCCACCTCCATTCCCCTCCCAACCCTTCTCCTCGTCCCCAAACATAGGCTGGCAACGCACTTGTAACTCCCCTAGTGTTGTAAGTGTCTATGGACGGTGGTGATCACTTAACATCAGCTGACCCACCTGTTTGTTTGTCTAAGATATAAAAAATAACTCTGTCTCGGTTTCACACAACCAGCGCAAGCGCAATACGTTCGGTCACGCTTTAATAACATGTCATGACGCGAAATGATAAGTTTATTTCCTGCCAAAAATACGGTTAGACGCGCCTAAAGAAATTTTCACTTCAAAAATTGCCACATTATGTGAACTATAAAACTTTGAAAGAGACGCCGAGCAAATCCCAGACTCGTTTAAAATAAATTACATTCGTGTCGTAATCATAAGTTTAAATATTTGAGTGTGAAATTGCAGGTTTAGAAAAACGTGACACCACTGCAGAATTATAAGAAAAACCACAAAGCTCTACGCTGAAAAGGGTCACGTAACGTTTCAACGTAAAATGAAACAGTTCAAAACTTTGTGTACATTACATTTATTTCATATTCGACTGAAATTTTACGTCAAATTTCGAAGTGCTTTAAATTTTAAAGTGTCAAGTGAACGCTACCTGTCACTTCCAAAATAACTTGGAACAAAACATTTACCAAGTCACCATTCAAATGGAATGTTTTGTTTTCATTTCGATATTAATAAACTTCGAGTAATGTATTTAACATTAGTAATATGTAATGATAAATTAATATTGTTAATTTTAAATACATTTATTTTTTAAGTAACTGATACTCGCGACTTCGTCTGCGTTGTTTAATATCTTAACAATATCATTTATATGCAAAAGAAAAAGGCATAAAAAATTTAAGGCAAAAAATATACCTACAGATTTTCTTTAATCTTTTAAGTAATACTTACAGAAATTGTAGTTTCTCAAAACTTTACATTAAATTAAATTACATTACATTAAATGATAATTTTATGTTAGCTAAGGAGGAGAAATATCTATGAAGTAAAAAACAATCGAAATCTATCAAGTTTCTGCGTGATACGGACACAACGGTAAAACTCGAGTTTTTGGCGGGATCTTGCTCTGTCATGTAGTGGATTTTATTTTTTATTCATAATCTTGTGTAAAATTGGTGGTGTTTTATGTAATATAGTTTGTTTATTGTGCGTAAGTGAAGTGAATGGAAAATCACGGACCATGAGTTCTGCGATGCCACAAAAACTCCATGGAAAGTTCTAACAAGATGGCCACCGTCTTGTCAGTTCATTGAAATTATCTCAAGAAAATTGTAATATCGATACTCATTTCACAATGGCAGTAATAGTCTACTAGATGACTGGTTGCCAAAAATGGAATGGAAGACTACTCGACAATGGCAGTAATAATCTAAAAAATTGGCTGCCAAAAATAAAGTAAAAAAAAATCTCTATAATTTTATTTATATATGGAAAGATATATTAGTTATACTATTTTACCGATCAAGTATATAAGTAAACTTCCAAACGCTTGTAATTTCGTCTGTGTTAAATTGCAACACAAAACTTAATAACAATGAAATAAATTTAGCGCCACCTAGTGGCGAGTACTGACAACAGAGAGAGACATTTCCCATCAAGGAATAATTAGGCGCGCCTTCTCTCGCCGTAATGAGCCAGACGGTCTTGGAGCTTATCAATCTTAAATATACACCAACATCCATTTGTATACATATAGATGTATTGTAGCTATTTACTTTGAATTATGCAATAAATACAAAATATTGTCTTTATTGGTTTACCATTTGATTAGAACTCACCTCCTAATAAATCATTAAGTAGCCTAAAATAATATTGACTCTAGAGTAGCTACCGGAGAACACATATAAGTGCTCGACGTCAGATTGTCAATCTGAGTGTAGTTACTTAACCAGGTGAGTCTTAGAAAAAGCCATATCACATAGTTATGGTTTCACCACATTGATTTTCTTCACTGAAAGCTCCGGCTTGCCGCAGATTTCGAGCCAACACTCGCTATCTCTGAGCTATCCATAGCTTCAATGTAATCGCTTCTCTAAATATCTAGTATTCCTCCAATCTCTATTTGTTCTGTTATTTTTTTTTTATATATCATAGGAGGCAAACGAACAGATGGGTCACCTGATGTTAAGTCATCACCACCGTCCATAGACACTTGCAACATGAGGAGAGTCGCAAGTGCGTTGCCAGTCTGTGTTGGGGAGTGGAAAGGAAGGGGAAGGGTAGGGTAGGTGGGTCTCCGACGCTCTCACTGACCGAATGAAACGCAACAATGTAAGCACTGTTTCTTCACGTCGGTTTTCTGTGAGAGGATGGTACTACCCCAGGCGAGCCGACCCATTCATGCTGAAACCAGTAATAGCTTCTGCGTGGCTCTACCACCTACAAAACGTTACGTTACGTAAAACGAGTGTAATTCAGCAATGATTATTAATTATATGTTAATGAATTTTTTTATCACAAGGTTTTACGACATTGTCTATATAAATACCTTTAAAACTCAATAATTTTTTTATTATTATAGCTCGACAAATTGACTATGCTGTGCCTGATGGTAAGCACAGTACAATCTAAAAACAATGGCGACCACTGAGAGACATACTATCCATCGCCGGACGCCGCTGTCATGCCGGCCTGCGTAAGTATCTCTTCACGTTGCGCTTGAATGACCCCATGTCATAAGGAGGTAACACACTGGCCGGGAGATTGTTCCACAGCTTCACGGTACGGCAAAGATAAGACGTTGCGAACTTTTTAGTTCGTGCCCAGATAGTAGTTACCGTAAAACTGTGGTTCCGAAGACCAGCGCGCGTGGTGTGGTTATGAAAAGGAGAGGAAGGTATCAAATTGAATAACTCATCAGAACACTCGCCATGATACAGACGGTGGAACACGCTCAGTGAGGCAATGTCTCCGCGCAACGGAAGGGGCTCTGAACTTTGTAATGTTTGATGTTATTAATTAATAGTGTTATGTTTTACAAGAAAGCCGCAAAGAATATTATCGATTTGCTAGATGAGAAGAACGAGCAGCATGTCAAGCGGCTTTTGATGTCTAAAGGCTTATTATAGTGTTGATCAATATGTGAACCATTTTGATGTTCGGAACTAACAACTATTAATTAATTAATGATATTAATTTGATGTTAAATTATAACGGATCCAAAAAATATCAAGTGGGCTTAGAAATAAAACATACTAAAAGGTACTGGGTAGTAGATGTTTTAGTGGAAGACCTATTTAATCGAGAGAAATATAGAAAAAGCTCTACCATGATATGCTATCATATGTTCTAGCTGTAAATGGTTGATAATTTTCTTCAGTGCAAACTTAAGCTCTTAATTCCATGTAGCTCTAACACTAATCTATCATCAGAGCAACGTCAGTGTGCGAGATGTATAACAATAAACAGAAATTACAAGACCACATAATCATATTACTTTCGATATTGTCCTACTTATAAAACGGTCACTCGTCAATTCAGATTTTTTAATGTTCACTTCACCGAATATTTACACTGTCATCGGATGAGTAAAACTGCACCTACGTAAATTTACATACTTATATCTGCCAACATGTTTCTCTTTTTTTAAAAACGAAGGAAAATAATAAGCCTGATATTCAACGGTCATTCTGTCTAAATATATAAACGGAGTATCTAGCTTATAACACACATGATACCTTCATAACTGCATTCCCCAGAGATTATTTACCGCTGTTAGGTTGCTCATTCACACACCCTAAAGCCCATCAAGATTACAACAACTGTAAGGTTCTCTAGAAGCTTTATTATACGCACGTTGGCGTTGTGGAATGAGTTACCTGGTACAGTGTTCCCGCAGGGTTATGACATGGGGCTCTTCAAAAAGGGATTGAAACACGCTCTTCAAGGTTAGCAACATAACAGTGATGCTCCTGGTGCTCCAGTTATCCATAGGCGACGGTAACCATTTAACATCAGATTGGCCATCTCCCTGTTTGCTACCCTTTGGCATTAAAAAAAGATGTGATTAAACACCAACAGGTCAGCATGATAGCGATGACTGCCGTTGCTATTTACCACTGACAGTCGCCGTTATTTATAGACTGTATTGTACTTTCCATCAGGTACCGTGCAGACATTTTGCCGAAAGAGTTTTAAAAAAATCGTTTCGCAGGCAGTATATCCCCAAACAAGCGGGAAGAGTGGTGCAACTCTATTAAGATACAGTAGAAACATTCGAAGATCATCAATTAATAGACTTCGATGCGAAACACCTTCCTACGCTTATACTCTAAATTCCACCAGACAGTTACACTATGCTTAAACTAAATTTGCTTTCGCGAGCCAACTTCGCTCCCATGCAAGGAAAATTGTAGTTTCATCATATTACACTACTTAATAACGATCTCATTTTACAAAATATAAAGGCCGCAAAACTCACCTATACATTCTTGGCATTTAAACAAGCAAAATCATTATGTTCGCCAGCTTGAAATGCTTACAAATTTACGTTACATTCAACGAATCCCTGGTGTTGAATATTCCGAAAAATTTACATACTAATATACCATTGCATAGAATTTATGAGATTCAACAGAGTTCAGAAATTAGTATAAAGGCAAGACGGGGAACCTTGTAAATACGCAGCGCAACGTTTAAATTTGCAACGTTAAGTGTTTCGTAAACATTTCCTCTTCCATTATATTTATCATTCAAAATTTACAAGCCTATATAATTTATTGTAATAAGCTGAGAAGCGTCTGAAATTTGAATAACTAATACTGTTTCATGTATAAATAAATAATTTTTATATACAATTAGCTTATGCCCGCGACATCGCCCGCGTTAATTTTAATGTATATTATATTTTCTAGATGAGAGCTGATTTAGCCAGACTAGGCCCCCCTCGGCAGCGGCTCAAGCCTAGGGCCGTTCCCTCAGCGTGGAGCCCTTGAGCACGCTGCTAGCGCGATACAGTGACACAAAATCTTATAACACTGCAACAACATTACACATATCATCTCCACACATGTGCATGCATACACGCTTACACATGCAAGTGAAAGGGTTTTATATTTTTCCCTTATCAAACCGAAATATTTTAGAAAATTATCCGATACAAAATACATATAAGAGTTTTTGAGGTATGTATGCTTGGTACGCATATACATATTTCAATAACTAATATAAGTATGAATATGTAGCTAAGCTTAGGTTAGCTGAGATAGGTCACGAATTGCATGAATCAGGCAAAAAAAGAAGTGATTTATGTTTTTTTTTTCTCGAACTGACTACGCTATTGGCCTAGAAAAGCCTTAACAGCTTCACCGGACTACCGATTTATGTCCTGTTCTGTGTAACAACATATATGCAAAGTATCATGTGATTGGTTAAGTAGTTAAAACTTGAAAGCGTAACAAACAAACCCGCATTTATATAGTATTAATAAGGATTTAACACCCAGACTGATAACTGACAAATATGCTCATCAAAAAAAGGTCAGTCTGTCAGATCCAAAGATTAAACCTGCGACCTTCATAGTAGGTCTTAGAACGCCACGACGTCTATAAAAAATGTGAGTTTGAAATTGTATAGAGGGTGTTTTTTCTCGAACTGACTATGCTATTGACCTGTTAAGGTCTTTACAGGTTCACCGGACTACTCTATGCTGCTTTTTCAGTGGTCGTAATCCGAGCATAGAGAAAAAAAGTGTTTACTTTTTTTATTGGAAAGCTTCCCAATAGCTACTAAAACAATAGGGAATGAAGAAAATCGACTGTGAAACACCGGAGTGAGATCTTCGTAACCGTTTCCCCGTTTCCTATTTATATATAGATAAGAAGTAACAAAATTCTTTATGTCAAAAATATTTCCCGTAATTTAATAACGTAAGTAATTTAACCTAAAAGCGAAATAATACTTTATAATAAATTTTAAAGTATTTTACATCGTCATTATGTACGTCTTAAGTAAAATAGAATACAACAGGAGGTAATTTATTGGCCATTAGAAAAAAAAACTTAATTTGTATCATAGTAACATATTATTCAACGAATAATTAACTCACTACCAACATAGCTTTGAATTTTAAGACATATTTCTCATTAGAAAATATGATTTGCAAACTCAAGTGTTTTTATTTCATTTAAACAGCATGTTAATGTAAAAGAAATTAAAAAGTTAATTTATTTATCTCTAAACTCGTTTTAAATAAATTCAATGTAATGAAAACCTCGGCAATCTGTCGACAGTACATTATAAGTCGAGCAACCACAGAACCGTAGAGTTAGGCAAACAAGCCTCAATCTGTCGACTTGCCTTTCCGGTTAAGTCCCAATAGCGGTAATTACTCTGTGCGCGTCCATTGAAGCGTCTGTGTACCTTTACGACTGTTTATCAAAATGTTCTAGTACATCAGAATACTTAAATGAATCTTAAGCATAGACACTGTTATAAAACTTCCGATACAAAATACATATAAGAGTTTTTGAGGTATGTATGCTTGGTACGCATATACATATTTCAATAACTAATATAAGTATGAATATGTAGCTAAGCTTAGGTTAGCTGAGATAGGTCACGAATTGCATGAATCAGGCAAAAAAAGAAGTGATTTATGTTTTTTTTTTCTCGAACTGACTACGCTATTGGCCTAGAAAAGCCTTAACAGCTTCACCGGACTACTGATTTATGTCCTGTTCTGTGTAACAACATATATGCAAAGTATCATGTGATTGGTTAAGTAGTTAAAACTTGAAAGTGTAACAAACAAACCCGCATTTATAGTATTAATAAGGATTTAACACCCCGACTTATAACTGACAAATATGCTCATCAAAAAAAGGTCAGATCCAAAGATTAAACCTGCGACCTTCATAGTAGGTCTTAGAACGCCACGACGTTTATAAAAAATGTGTATTTGAAATTGTATAGAGAGTGCTTGTCCAGTGGACGTTGTCCTACCTTGCTATTTAAAAAAATCTAATATTGACCTGCAACGCCATCTACCGTGTCCAAACTAAACCATTCTCGGATCCACTGGAACACGCACACAAAATTTCATCAAAATCGGTTCAGCCGTTTAGGAGGAGTTCAGTGACATACACACGCACAGAAGAAATGTATATGTACAGATAAGTAGTATTATTTACGTCAAAAATAAATCCCGTAATTTAATAACGTAAGTAATTTAACATAAAAGCGAAATAATTCTTTATAATAAAGTTTAAAGTATATTATGTACATCTTACGTAAAATAGTATACAATAGAAGGTAATTTATTGGCCATTAGAAAAAAAATCTTAATTAATATGATTAATCATAGTAACAAATTATTTAACGAATAATTAATTCACTACCAACATAGCTTTGAATTTTAAGACATATTTCTCATTAGAAAATATAATTTGCAAACTCAAGTGTTTTTATTTCATTTAAACAGCATGTTAATGTAAAAGAAATTAAAAAGTTAATTTATTTATCTCTAAACTCGTTTTAAATAAATTCAATGTAATGAAAACCTCGGCAATCTGTCGACAGTACATTATAAGTCGAGCAACCACAGAACCGTAGAGTTAGGCAAACAAGCCTCAATCTGTCGACTTGCCTTTCCGGTTAAGTCCCAATAGCGGTAATTACTCTGTGCGCGTCCATTGAAGCGTCTGTGTACCTTTACGACTGTTTATCAAAATGTTCTAGTACATCAGAATACTTAAATGAATCTTAAGCATAGACACTGTTATAAAACTTATTTTAAAATCATTTTTTTTTATTTATGTATAGAACAATTACGACTTATGTAAGTCTGTCTGTTTGTTACCTTTACACACTTTTTTTTTCGAACTGACTACACTATTGACCAAGCAAGGTCTTAACAGCTTCACCGGACTACTAAGGTGAGAGTTTAAGGCACTCAGCCGATTTTATTTTGACAACTAGCTCAAGGGTGCGCGTCACACCTCGGCTTTGGCTGTTGCCTGATACATGCAATTCGCGACCTATCTGAGCTAACTAAGCTAAAGCTTTATGAATTGTTGAAACATATATGTGTACGTTTACACACCTTAAGTATTTAACCGATCATTATGAAATTCTGTATATACGTCGTCAAGGTTCCATAAAAGCACTTAGGCTAGTTTACATCCAGAAGAAATACTGTTCCCGTGGAATACTTCTAATTTACATTTACCCGAGCGAAGCCTTGGGCAAAAGCGAGTACGAACTAGCTGTTAGAATGGGAACGACACTTTCAGGATATTCAATAATTAAAGACTGAACATTTTTAAACACTATTGCGACTTTTTTTTCATCCAGGCATTTCGAAAAGATGAGGAATTTGTATAATTTTTAATAGCCTTGGTTTGTTTGAATTAATTGTGAGCTGTTCTTTAATTATAATTATTAATGTATATGTCATATACAGTATATGTAATTATAATGTCAGTATTGTCTAAATGCTACAAGGATGTTACCGACATTATGTTACCTCTGTTAAATTTTATAACTACTGCGTAGCCCTTATAGAACTTTAATAGATTTACTCAAAATGGCAATTCGAAAAGTCTTTATCTCCCAATGACATTATTTAGTCTACTAAGAACAAAACAGAAACATACAAACGGTATATTAAAAAATGTTGTATTCATTCATCATCGATTAAATTAATAAACGAAACATGCTATTAAATATCGAGGCAAGTATATAATAAATTAGAGTAATAATGAAAAGGAACATAATCAATGGAAAAAAATCGCTCAACGAAGTAAAATGTTTTAAAGTTCAAACCATATTTTCATTACACACCGTTGTTATTTTTCGTTATTTTTAAAGGAAACTGATAATAGTCTTTCGTATTATAATCTTAGACCAAACTGCAAGATAAAAAAAACGATAACAATGTTAAGAATTTTAGGACTTTGACAGAAGAAATTTAATTTTGTAAAAGTGAGGTTACGTAACAGTAAGTTTATTAAACAAACATTTTGATATCGATAGTTATGTTTATTATATTTGTAATAGAATCATTTTTAGAAACGTATAATTAAATAGTCAAATACTATTTATGTATAGAACAATTACGACTTATGTTATAAGTCTGTCTGTTTGTTACGTTTACTGTAAAGTGTATGTCTAAATTTGACTATTGACGACCAATAGATTAATGAAACTTAGAGATTTGAAAGGAAATAGAAATATTAACATCGAATGTCATGTCTGAAATCGAACACAAATTCACTGGAAAGTTCTAATAAGAGCACTGCTATTCTGTTGGAACACTAAAACCACTCAAAGTCGTTATCTGGAATATAAAACATTCACCCATATGACAACGGTAGTAATACCTTTCGATAAGAAAATTCGGTTATTAGGAAAAGAAAAATAAATTGGTTAAATTATGTCGATCTATCCTAAATAGTTTATTTGATATTGCAGGTGTAATTAGGCATCTAACATCAAATAAACTGTAATATGAAAAAGAAGAATTGTTATTAAAATATACGTCCATTTATCTAAATTCTTAATATGAAAATCTGCTTTGGGAATTCACCAAATGCCGGATAATTCAAATTTATTCCTGAATACAAAGAAAACCATTAAGAATTTTAGGACTTTGACAGAAGAAATTTAATTTTGTAAAAGTGAGGTTACGTAACAGTAAGTTTATTAAACAAACATTTTGATATCGATAGTTATGTTTATTATATTTGTAATAGAATCATTTTTAGAAACGTATAATTAAATAGTCAAAT
This sequence comes from Antheraea pernyi, assembly GCA_015888305.1. Taxonomy (NCBI): domain Eukaryota; kingdom Metazoa; phylum Arthropoda; class Insecta; order Lepidoptera; family Saturniidae; genus Antheraea; species Antheraea pernyi. The sequence continues at coordinate 573,886 of MU158845.1, read as the reverse complement.
ACATGATATTTAACAATAACACCACGAAATGAATGACAGACAAGGTCACAAGAATATCGCAGTTCGGAGCTGTCAGATGTCAATACAGATTAAAAATATAGTACCTACCGATGAAAATATAATTACTGAGTTGACATCTCTTCTAAACATGAATATCAATTTTAAAATTGATTTTTGTTACGATATACAAGATCAATTATTTTTTAAGCTATAATTTAAACATTCTATATTATATAATTATTTTCGGTAGAACTAATATAGTTGAAGCCAGTGTTTTTTTTTTGTTATTTGAACTCACAGATATTATTCGACTATCAATAATCTTCACTTACTTCTTCGTTTTTAGGAGTTATTGGCGGGTTCCTTATTGGTTTTGTAGTGACTTTTAATTTTTATTCTCAATATTACATTCCTAGAGAGTTGTGAGTGTTCACCGTGTTATTAGAGTATTAAAGAAGAACTCAATACAAGACAAAACTTTGTAAAACACATTACTTACCCATAATGGCAGTGACAATTTACAAAAGTGAGAATTAGTTGCCAAAGTCAGATTTTAGTGTTCTTGTTCTTGTTGTTCGCTCAGTAAAATCTATGTATTTTACTATTGCTGACCACTAGATTAATTAAACTTAGAGGTTTTAAAGGAAATAGAAATAATAACATCGAATATCATGTCTGAAACCTAACACAAATTCCTGGCAATTTCTAATAAGGGCACTGCTATTCTGTTAGAACACTAAAATCACTCAAAGTCGTTATCTGGAATATAAAACATTCACCCATATGACAACGGTAGTAATACCTTTCGATAAGAAAATTCGGTTATTAGGAAAAGAAAAATAAATTGGTTAAATGATGTCGATCTATCCTAAATAGTTTATTTGATATTGCAGGTGTAATTAGGTATCTAACATCAAATAAATTGTAATATAAAAAAGAATACATTTTATTATAAATATACGTCTATTTATCTAAATTCTTAATATAAAAATCTGCTTTGAGAATTCACCAAATGCCGGATAATTCAAATTTATTCCTGAACACAAAGAAAAACATTCACAGTCACGATGTGAGTTTATAGTTATAATTATTAAAGCCGACCTTCAACTCTAATACAAACATCGAAAAGAGTTCAAAACATCCAGCCAATCAAATAAAACGAGTGTTCAACGCAGTTTTAGCGTACACAAGTTCCACGGGCTAACTACTGCTCCACTGTTCGGCCCAAGTGCCGTTTTGCTAATCCTGTTAATCGTTAATGTGTGAGAAAACGAGCTTAGTTTTATAGCTTGCGTCGTTAACTTACATTTCTGTATACCGTATTGTAAACTTTATTTACTTTACCCTAATAATAAAGTTATCAATTGTCATCTTCTTACCCTTATCCCACTTAAGTAGGGTCGGCACAACATGTTTTCCTATTCCCCTCTCCCCTGCCAGATATCATCTCAGTATTCATACCTTTCATACACATATCATATTTTATACAATCCATCCACACCTTCTTCCGTCTTCCTCTACTCCTACATCCGTTTACTTTTATACTCAACTAACTACTACTAACTTTTTCTTGTTACATGACTTTCATCTCTTGTCATAATATCTCATATGCCCTCAGAATCTCTGCCACTGGTGATATTTTCAAACATCTACTAATATACTCATTTTTAATCTTATACATTCTCGTTATACCACATATCCATCTTAACATTCGCATCTTTGCCAGATGTAATCTTCTCTCGTTCCATCTCTTTCGTAGCCTACCTCTCTGATCCATAATACAAGATTGGTTATGAATTGTCATATTCTACTAATTATAAAGTTGAAGTTTTCATGTTACATGACTTCTATCTCTTCTCATAATATGTCATAAGCCCTCCTCAGAATCTCTGCCACTGGTGCTATTTTCAAACTTTCTCTGATACACTCATTTTTAATCTTACCCATTCTCGTTACACCACATATCCTTTTTTTTTTATTAACGTGGGGAAATCCCTTACGGATACGCCACCCTCTCGGGGGAGAGGATGGGTTATGTCCGATTTGCACGGACTAAAACCCCACGGTGTACAATCCGACCGTATTGTTGGGGCGGCAAGGCATCGATCTACGCTATTCCCCTTGGATAGCCGCACCAACGGTCCGCCCTGTGGAAGGTGGCCGCCGGGCTCCATCCTAATAGGGATATTAACGATTCTTAACATTCTTATCTTTGCCAGATGTAATTTTTTCTCATTCCATCTCTTTCGTAGCCTACCTCTCTGATCCATAATACACGATTGGTTATGAATTGTCATGTTCTACTAATTATAAAGTTGAAATTTACAATTATGTTTATCATTTTCACCAATTTCATATTTATCAGAAGTTAAGTCCTATTTCGGGGGACGATAAAACTGTATCACATTTTTTTTTATCGAGCATACGTAAAGCGAAAGCAAAGATGTCACGGATGACAAGGAATTATATTATTCATACGTTGAATGAAGTCTCCTTGCATAAAGAAGACTCGATTTTTTAACCTTTAAACCTCAATAGGATTATGACGTGATAATTAATAAATAGATAAATAACAAGTCATTGGTGATATTAAAAAACTGATATTTTGTAAGTGGTAGAGCTACGCTGAAGCTATTACCAGTGTGATCATGAATGGATCGGCTCGCCCGGAGTACTACCCGGCCCACAGAAAACCTGACGTGAAGTAACAGTGCTTGCATTGTTGCGTTTCGTTCGGTCAGTGAGAGCGCCGCAGGACCATGAGGTGACCTAACTGTTCGTTGGCCTCCTATGATAAAAAAACTGCTTGTTTTTTTTTTTTTTTTTTATATATAATGCTTTGTTATAATTCTAAACAAACCCAGTTAACAGAATTTAAAGTAAAGGTTTGTAGTACAGGAATCGTAATTTCCAATTTAGAACACTGAAAACCCCTACAAACCGTATTAGTAAAAGTTGTATTGGTATGATATATGTGACCACCGAAGTGAAAATATGACCACATCAGAGACGTCGACCGTCGAAACCGGTTCTGAACCTTGCCGCTACCATCGACATGAATGGATCGGCTCGCCCGGAGTACTACCTCCCGGCCCACAGAAAACCTGACGTGAAGTAACAGTGCTTGCATTGTTGCGTTTCGTTCGGTCAGTGAGAGCGCCGCAGGACCCCCCGCCCCCCGCCTCCCCACAGTCTGGCAACGTAATTGCGACTCCCCTGATGTTGCAAGTATCTATGGACGGTGGTGATCATTTAACATCAGGTGACCCAACTGTTCGTTTGCTTTATTATGCTTTATTATAATTCTAAGCAAACCCAGTTAACAGAATTTAAAGTAAAAGCTTGTAGTACAGGAATCGTAATTCCCGATTTAGAGCACTGAAACCCCCTACAAACGTTATTAGTAAAAGTTGTATTGGTATGATATATGTGACCACCGAAGTGAAAATATGACCACATCAGAGACGTCGACCGTCGAAACCGGTTCTGAACCTTGCCGCTACTACCATCGACAAATATACGAAACGTAAACGAGAAAGTACTTGTGTGTAATTTTAGAAATATTTCCTTTTACTGACGTAACGCATACTCATAATTCATCTATTCTTAACAATATTATAAATGCGATTGACTTTAATTGTTACGCTTTACACTGTTAGTTAGTCAATCGATAATCATAAAAATTTACTTTCATGTTGTCATGGTTACAGAAAAGGAAAGAGTTTTTTTTATCTAGAAAAGAGTACTATTTCCGAGAGTAAGTGTACGGCCTGAGTGCATCTGCGTTCGGCGGTGCGTCTAGCGTCCAAGAGCGACGCTCGCGCGTCACTTAGGACACTCACGTATTAATGCATACGTTTGAAACGAACGCCGGACGCGACGCTACGCTCGACGCTCGATTGTAGCGTCCATTCTGGTCGTACACTTAGGTCTAATACAGACTAACACAACACTACATCATCTCTGGACTACCAGACGCCATACAGACCTCCAACTTTTCGCAATCGACATACTATTCATCTGCACGGAGCGCTTTGGATCGTCATATGTTACGCGAACCGCAAAGAGTGGAACGCGCTGCCTGCGTCTGTTTTTCCTGGATTAAATGATATAACATTCTTCAAAGGAAGAGTGAATAAGTTTTACTGGGCGAATGCGTTACATCCTACGCCTCGTCCTCACTATCTCTGAGGTGTGACTGAGGTCAAACGTCGTGCAGTGTATTATAAGAAAACCCAAGTGAAGCCATGAGTAAAAGCTAGTTATGTCCTTTCATATACTCGTGATCAAATGTTTGCAAAACTTCATGATGATCTGTTAAGTAGTCAAGGCGTGAAAACGTAACAAACAAACCTACATCCGTCTCTATAATATTAGTAAAGAGAATACGTATTCATGTAAGTTCAGAACACCGACGTAAAGTAACAGTGCTTGCATTATTGCGTTTCGTTCGGTCAGTGAGAGCGCCGGAGACCCATCTCCCCTCCCCTCTCCTCTCTCCTCTCCATCCCCTAACCCTTCACCCCAAATGGTGGCAACGCACTTTAGACTCCTCTGATGTTGTTAGTGTCCATGGACGGTGGTGATCACTTAACATCCAGTGACCCACCTGTTCGTTTGTCACCAATGAAATAAAAAAAAAAGTTCTGCTTTTAGATTTATATTTTGATGAATTTATAATGAAACTATTATAGAATATAATCTTAAGTTATATTTTAACTGTGAACGTGAGTTTGTATGTTTGTTATCGTTTCACACCTTAACTACTGAACCGATCATTATGAAATTATTTCTCATCCTGAAAAATATATAGTTGTCGTAACCAAAATTTATGTTAACACGAGTGAAGCAGCGAGCAAAACCTAGCTAAACTATAAAAGTCACTGTACGTTACATACTATTAACTTTTAGACATTAATAAAGGTAAATTATACGGTATAACCATCATCCCAAATTGAGTTTTCTATCAGTGAATTTTTTTTTAGAATAATTAAGTATTCTCAAATATCTCCTACAAGCATATATATAAACTTTATACTGTAAAGTAAGCTATATATAATCTTGTTACATAATTATATTAATAACTCTAAAGTAGCGTAGAAATAGTCATTTAATATTACCACATTTATAAATAAAGAATAGCTCACGCTAATTAACCTTCTCATGCAAAGTGATTATATATGATAAGTTGTTTTTAGAATGGAATTAAGGAAGAAACAAAATATTTCAGCGTTCGTTGAAGCCTTGTTTTCAATGATATATTATTTTAATGTGCCATCTCTGTAATAAACTCAAGGATTATCACTATCAGCATCGGATGTCTTATTTCGAAATCATTGAATATAGAATATGCACTAACCTAGTTACTTCATCGTGGAATCCATTATTTTGTAGTCACTGTCGATATTAATTACTATTATAATATTAATTTAATGGAATATTGGAACTAAATTTGAGTGGTATATATTCTCCAGATAGGTGGTAGAACCACGCTGAAGCTATTACTCGTTTAGCATGAATATGTCGGCTCGCCCGGGGTAGTACCTACCACCCGACCCACAGAAAACCGACGTGAAGTAACAGTGCTTGCATTGTTGCGTTTCGTTCGGTCAGTGAGAGCGCCGGAGGACAACCTCCCCTCCCCCTCTCTCACACCCTTCCTCGCATTTCCCCCAAACACAGGCTGGCAACGCACTTGCGAATCCCTTCGCGTTGCTAGTGTCTATGGACGACGGTGATCACTTAACATCAGATGACCCGCCTGTTCGTTTGACTCCTATGACATAAAAAAAATTAAACATATCGACCCGCCTGTTCGTTTGACTCCTATGACATTAAAAAAATTAAACATATCTATACCCGGCGAGTCCCGAGATAATACCATAATGGTTTAAGCTCCATACTAACGAATACATACAGACAGACCTTAAGATGTCCCGTACATCTTATGCATCGTACAACGAGCAATTTTAAAAACAGCATCAGTCATTTTGCAATTTCAATCTTAATTCAGAAACCAAGGGGTCAACAATCATCCATTTAATTATTTCTGATTTTTCTTTATCTCTGTGTGACTGTGCTGCGTGGGAGGGACAGCGCCGCTTTCTGGCTGCGGCGGTAGAAGGTAATGACTTGTCGCTGCCGAGTGTGGTTTTGGTCATGATGACGTCCTCGCAGAAGGAGGCGGCGGAGAGGACCCGCGAAGATGACCCTCTGAGCAGCCCTCTCCGCCAACGGATTTTCCCCGCCTCCTCCCGCCACCGTAGCCGGACCTAAGGGGATAGGCCAAGAGGCCCATCTTTGTAACTAACCAAGCGGGTTGTAGAAAATTCTCTATTACCTTAGAATAATAAGGTTGGCATCGACTTCAAATATATTATTAGGTAACGCGAATATCAATATTTTTCATTTGATTGGGTAATTTAATAATTCAGTTATTTTTTGCTTTTTAGTGCCTTATTAGGTTTTCACATCGAAGGCGGTTTATTTTTTTTGTAATTGTTTTACTTCTTAGACACTTAGCCCTTATTTAAAAGAAAAGAGATAGACTGAGATAGATTCATTTAACACTAAATTATTAAGGTTTTAAGATACTACAATTTTTATAAGCACTACGCATTCAACGATGAAGTAAGGCTGGCGATGTGGTGCTTATGTCTTTCTCTGTACATAAAATATATTTTTAAGACAATAAAGACACAGACAAAGCCTCGAGTATCATCTAGTCTCAAATATTATAAAGACACAAATAATAACGACAAAAAACATCGGCATCATGCAAACGATTTTAATATTCATAATATAGACGACAAAATCCCGTCGAAATATGGTTGCAGCACCTTATCCCAAACTCAATCTGAATCTAACTGTATTACATGACTTTCGATATTTTTTCCGGGGATTTATTGACGCAGCCCGGGATTTACAGCTTTGACCGGAATGCTTACCCACAGCATTTTGTTAGCTTTTTATTGGCAATTTGTTACCTTGTGTATCTTTTTAGGATTCGTGATTCGACCGACGAATGACACTTTCTACGCCGTCCGTATTGACTTATTTATTATCTAGTTAGTACGTCGATCCGCTATTTTATATCTACTTGTGTTGATACTCTTCGTAAAATATTGCTTCATAAAATGGCTGATAACTGTTATTAATTCAGTGAATCTGGATTTATAAAGACACTTACCAAGAAACGTTATATGAAATACATTAATTTTATATTATTTTCACATTTTAAATATTATATATATGGAATAAATATATATAAAATAACTAAGTAAACTATATTTTATTGTTTTTACGTCTTTAAAGATATGACTTTACGAATTAGTTATACTTATTTTTAAAGTAACGGAACAGCACATCAACTTCGAAAATAACTCTAATAAGGAATTGCGAGCTTTTTGCTTTGTTTTTTTTTACATAAAAATACTAACTCTAGGAACAAAAGGAAAAATATAGAGGTATATTCAAAAAAATATATTATAAAGACCATTGATTTATTCATCAAACGTACGTTATTGGTAATACTACTAAACTTACTGTAAATGTTAAGTAACTGCATCATGTAATCCAGTTTTCAATAGTTACCTAGACATATTTAAATAATATCGATAAATGTATAAACATACAAAATACACAATCGTATCGTGAAAGGGCATTAACACTATCAAAACTTTATGCACGGATCAAAACAACAATCTTCTAAAATATTGTCCTCGCCCCGAGAGATGTGAACGTCCGGATGATAGTTGTATGTGACGTTCAAATCCAAACATATTTATCGTGGCTTTGCTAAATATTTTATCATACCTATTTTAAAAAGCTAATAACCTCACCTGAATATTTTTTATAAACGGACGCGATAAATTTCTCTGAATTTATGACCGTAATGGCGAGTGTGTATATAATTTAGCAACAGTTCGTCCTCTTTGTGCAACACGTGATTTCAATATGATTTTCGAATACAATTTCATTATAAATTCATTAGTATTATACAAGCTGGAGACACTGACTTCGTTGAGAAATAATTGTTTTATATACTACTTAACCCTTTCAATCTTTATTTATAAATCTCTATTCGTCATACTTCAAGCTCCTCAATACTTTAATTAAGAAGTAATATAAATAAACTATATATAAGAACGTGAAAAAAAAGTTTGCACCGTTATTATGGTCGAATTTCAACCACAGACAACCACTAGTCTTCGTAAAATGTTGCCCACAATCATAACTTTTTAATAATCGGAGGCTCTCGATGTTATTCATTATCACACTAGTAGCCCCTGGGATATAATAGGTTATGCAAAGTATCATATAATTCAACAATAAAAAATGCAAACAAAATTTTATCAGGCTCCTTTAGGATTATCTAACACCACCGTTTATGGTTAAATCTAACACTATTAAAAACAATAGTGCCTGAAAAGATTAAAATAAAATATAAAAATGATATAGAAGGTCTCTTCAAACATTGTCGAATTGTGAATGTCTTCGACAAAGTTAAAATGCCCGTAATTGGTGAGAATCTGGATGAATTTAGTAAACTTAAAAAAAGAGTAGGTACGACCCGACTTTTTACGGAATTTGGCAGATGTTCCCATGTACACACTGCCTCGTTACAACAATTACTATGGTATGCGTACATGGGAATATATGCTTCCTTCAATATTAAACACATTACCAGCCGATTATATAATAGAACTACAAGGAAGTAATGTCAAACAAGCGAAATGTATTTTAAGAAGATATTTCATAAACGAACTACCTCGAAAAACTTAAATATTAAATGTCGGCGTGTTAACGAACATACCTCTCCTCAATTAAACCGCAATAGCGGTTTTGAATTTCCTGAAGAGAGTCTTATTATATGTACATGTAATTCTTATATTGTCATAAATAAATAAGAAAAAATGAATACAAGACCATAATTTAATTTAAAAGCTCAATTTGTTGTCACATTTCCAAATATTTTATGTAACCTATATACATATAACATAAATATAATATTAGGTCGTTACATACGAAATTGAAGTTTTGTCGAACTGGATGGGCACTTTGATCTCAAATATCTAGCGTTTGGTTAGAACTTCCAAACTGGAATTTATTTCAAGTTTAGGCTTGTGTATTTGTGTTTCCAATTTAGTGATACATTTGTTTTCGTACTATTTGATTTTTTCTTAGCACAGTTTTTTTTTCACAGAATAGAAAGATATCGCATTTCTTACGAATATGAGGTCGATGAGCCAACGCTTCAGAAGCAGCTCGAAATATTAATAACGAGTATAGGAAAGCTACTGTAAAAGAGAGCACGATAAGTTTTTGGTTCTAACGTTTTCATTCTGAAGATTTTAACCTCTGGAACACATCCCGTAAGTAAGTTGACAATGGAGAATTAAAGGTATATCATTTAAGTGAATCCATCGTAACAAAAAATGGATCCTTTCCGACAATCAGAAACGCTCATCACAGTGGTTGAACCCAGGAGAATTGGCCAAATCCTGTCCCAAGCGAAGGTTGACTCAGAAAAGAGTACCGGTAAGTGTTTGATAAACCAGTGCTGGAGTAATACACTACAGCTCCCTAAGATCTGCCAGACGATTACTGCTAATCTTTATTGTCAGCAATTGCAAACCATGACCGAAAGGTAGCCGTTAAACAACCGAGACCGGGCAATCTCTCTAGCCCACTTCCGTAGCCCAGCTTCAAGTCAACGCTAGACCGTATTCTTTATGACAGACGGTCGCTAAATTAGAGGAACTTCTGTTGTAATGTTTCCGATACACACCATACTCTTTCTTACCTCACTCTTACCTTGCTCCAACAGATTATCATTTTTCCTTAATTTAGTCGATTCTTGCAAGGAAAAAATGCAATTGCGTTGACGCATTTCAAACTGCCATTAAAAGGGTTTATCAAAAATACAGTAATTATATAATAACGGTACGTACTTCGACCGATTAAATATATAATTTGTATATTTTGTGGTTATAATCACCATTGCTAACATATTTTAAATCATACACTTGGTCATATGGTTTGTTTTTCTTAATATTTTAAACCCCGATTCACTTTTTTTACGCGGATATAACACCATTAATTACGACCACTATCTTTGGAAATTCGTTACGGGTAATGCGTTTCAGTTTTCGAACAAAGCAACGTCAGTAGTAAACCTACATGTGAACAATGTTGTCGGTCATTTAACTTAACATCATGTTACCATTTCTTAGCATGTTATGACGTCATAAAACGTGTACAATTCAGAATTTTTTTAACCACAATTACTATAATATACTGACTTACAGTCCTCAGCCAAAACGTGGTGAATTTATCAATTCGAATTAAATTAATTACCCGGTTACAGATTACGTTCGGCTTTATTTTTGAACAATGATTTATCATTTTATCTCTAAGATTAATTATATCAATATATACTAATATTTGAAGAGTTTGTTTGTTTGAGCGCGCTAATCTCAGGCACTACTGATCCGATTTGAAAAAATATTTCAGTCTTACATAGATCATATATCGAGGAATGCTATATATCATCACGGTAAGACTAATAGGAGCGGAGCAACAATGACACAATTTCATTATAAATTCATTAGTATTATACAAGCTGGAGACACTGACTTCGTTGAGAAATAATTGTTTTATATACTACTTAACCCTTTCAATCTTTATTTATAAATCTCTATTCGTCATACTTCAAGCTCCTCAATACTTTAATTAAGAAGTAATATAAATAAACTATATATAAGAACGTGAAAAAAAAGTTTGCACCGTTATTATGGTCGAATTTCAACCACAGACAACCACTAGTCTTCGTAAAATGTTGCCCACAATCACAACTTTTTAATAAACGGAGGCTCTTAGTAACCATGTTATTCATAATCACACTAGCAGCCCCTGGGATATAATAGGTTATGCAAAGTATCATATAATTCAACAATAAAAAATGCAAACAAAATTTTATCAGGCTCCTTTAGGATTATCTAACACCACCGTTTATGGTTAAATCTAACACTATTAAAAACAATAGTGCCTGAAAAGATTAAAATAAAATATAAAAATGATATAGAAGGTCTCTTCAAACATTGTCGAATTGTGAATGTCTTCGACAAAGTTAAAATGCCCGTAATTGGTGAGAATCTGGATGAATTTAGTAAACTTAAAAAAAGAGTAGGTACGACCCGACTTTTTACGGAATTTGGCAGATGTTCCCATGTACACACTGCCTCGTTACAACAATTACTATGGTATGCGTACATGGGAATATATGCTTCCTTCAATATTAAACACATTACCAGCCAATTATATAATAGAACTACAAGGAAGTAATGTCAAACAAGCGAAATGTATTTTAAGAAGATATTTCATAAACGAACTACCTCGAAAAACTTAAATATTAAATGTCGGCGTGTTAACGAACATACCTCTCCTCAATTAAACCGCAATAGCGGTTTTGAATTTCCTGAAGAGAGTCTTATTATATGTACATGTAATTCTTATATTGTCATAAATAAATAAGAAAAAATGAATACAAGACCATAATTTAATTTAAAAGCACAATTTGTTGTCACATTTCCAAATATTTTATGTAACCTATATACATATAACATAAATATGATATTAGGTCGTTACATACGAAATTGAAGTTTTGTCGAACTGGATGAACACTTTGATCTCAAATATCTAGCGTGTGGTTAGAACTTCCAAACTGGAATTTATTTCAAGTTTAGACTTGTGTATTTGTGTTTCCAATTTAGTGATACATTTGTTTTCGTACTATTTGATTTTTCTTAGCCCAGTTTTTTTTTCACAGAATAGAAAACTTAAGATATCGCATTTCTTACGAATATGAGTTCGATGAACCAGCGTTTCAGAAACAGCACGAAATATTAATGGAAAACGTTAGAACCAAAAACTTATCGTGCTCTCTTTTACAGTAGCTTTCCTATACTCGTCATTAATATTTCGTGCTGTTTCTGAAACGCTGGTTCATCGAACTCATATTCGTAAAGTTAAAATGCCCGTAATTGGTGAGAATCTGGATGAATTTAGTAAACTTAAAAAAAGAGTAGGTACGACCCGACTTTTTACGGAATTTGGCAGATGTTCCCATGTACACACTGCCTCGTTACAACAATTACTATGGTATGCGTACATGGGAATATATGCTTCCTTCAATATTAAACACATTACCAGCCGATTATATAATAGAACTACAAGGAAGTAATGTTAAACAAGCGAAATGTATTTTAAG
>MU158845.1:547708-558696 GCA_015888305.1 Antheraea pernyi | reverse complement strand
ATCCATCGCCGGTCGCCGCTGTCATGCCGGCCTGCGTAAGTATCTCTTCACGTTGCGCTTGAAGGACCCCATGTCATAGGAAGGAAGAAACACACTGGCCGGGAGAGTGTTCCACAGCTTCACGGTACGGCAAAGATAAGACGTTGCGAACTTTTTGGTTAGTGCCCAGATAGGATTTACCGTAAAACTGGGGCTCCGAAGACCAGCGCGCGTGGTGCGGTTATGAAAAGGAGAGGAAGGGATTAAATTGAATAACTCTTCAGAACACTTGCCATGATACAGACGGTAGAACACGCTCAGGGAGGCAATGTCTCTGATTATATAATAGAACTACAAGGAAGTAATGTCAAACAAGCGAAATGTATTTTAAGAAGATATTTCATAAACGAACTACCTCGAAAAACTTAAATATTAAATGTCGGCGTGTTAACGAACATACCTCTCCTCAATTAAACCGCAATAGCGGTTTTGAATTTCCTGAAGAGAGTCTTATTATATGTACATGTAATTCTTATATTGTCATAAATAAATAAGAAAAAATGAATACAAGACCATAATTTAATTTAAAAGCTCAATTTGTTGTCACATTTCCAAATATTTTATGTAACCTATATACATATAACATAAATATAATATTAGGTCGTTACATACGAAATTGAAGTTTTGTCGAACTGGATGGGCACTTTGATCTCAAATATCTAGCGTTTGGTTAGAACTTCCAAACTGGAATTTATTTCAAGTTTAGGCTTGTGTATTTGTGTTTCCAATTTAGTGATACATTTGTTTTCGTACTATTTGATTTTTTCTTAGCACAGTTTTTTTTTCACAGAATAGAAAGATATCGCATTTCTTACGAATATGAGGTCGATGAGCCAACGCTTCAGAAGCAGCTCGAAATATTAATAACGAGTATAGGAAAGCTACTGTAAAAGAGAGCACGATAAGTTTTTGGTTCTAACGTTTTCATTAAGACCTTGCTAGGTCAATAGCGTAGTCAGTTCGAAGAAAAAAAAAGATTTCTCAGAGCTTGGAATCGCCAATACGTCGTGGGCTAGTGTGGTGATTATGCCCATGTCTGGTCACTTATAGGCTTCAGCCTCTATCATCAGATATGACCTATTTCAAAACAACTACCGATTGATACATAGACTTCTCTGTGATAACAAAAAAGTAAGAATTATCGATTTTGAAGTACAAGATATTACTGAAATTTAAAAAATAAAAGATGATATATTTAGAGGACTGTATTACTTTGGATTAATTTGTATTGATATTTTATAGAATTAATATTAGTTTCCTTTGTTTAAAAGGCCTTATGCCTGTGATTTATTTACAAAGAAATAAAGAAAAAATGTACCATATGTCATTCAGCCAAAGTTATGTCAACCAATTTAAATATGATCGATTCAGACGTAGTAACAAACAGACGTTTGTTACAATATTTATAATATTACTGTGAATGTTATTTTTATAAAACACTAATTTATAATAAGTTATTATTACATATTAATTCTGCCGCTTACTTTAATTTACATTGAGCAAAGTTGATGAAATATTTAGCAATATTTTATTTTCATTATAATAATTATTCATGATCGTTATAATTCGTTTTATATTAGACTAGCGGGCGAGGGCGCCCTGATAACAAAAAAAACCCTGGACATATCGCTTTATCTACTGGTGAAAACCGCATGAAAATCTATTCAATAGTTTTTGAGTTTATCGCGAACAAACAGGCAGACGTCGCATAAGCCTTTGTTTCATAAGACGTAATAATAATTCATATTAATAAAAATTTTGAAAAGATTATGCTTAAACAATTGGTAGAATATTTTACTGTGCAAAAGTTTATACTAATATTTGAAGAGTTTGTTTGTTTGAGCGCGCTAATCTCAGGAACTACTGATCCGATTTGAAAAAATATTTCAGTCTTACATAGATCATATATCGAGGAATGCTATATACCATCACGGTAAGACTAATAGGAGCGGAGCAACAATGAAGAATGTATTAAAATCTTTTTTCCTTTTGAGAGCTTCCGCTGTGTGTTAGCCCAAAATAACTGTACCATGCGAACGATGTCGTGGGTGGAAGCTATTAATTAATTATATTATTATCATAATATTATAAACAGGTAAAGTTTGTAAGGTTGTAGGGGGTAATATCTGGGGATTCGGTGAAAAATAATTAGTCATTTTATGTCTAAGATTAATTATATTAATGTATACTAATATTATAAAGCGGAAGAGCTTGTTTGTTTGAGCGCGCTAATCTCAGGCACTACTGATCCGATTTGAAAAAATAATTCAGTCTTACATAGCTCATATATCGAGGAAGCACCAATGAAGAATATTTCAAAATCGAGGTTAACGTACATATTATTTAAAAATATTTTCACCTTCTATTTTTTTTTCGTAGCATAGCAAAGTGACTGTACTGTACCTGATGGTGAGCACAGTACAATCCAAAAACGACGGTGACCACCGAGAGCCACGCTATCCGTCACCGGTCGCCGCTGTCATGCTGGCCTACAAAGTCGTAAACGAAGTCGCAAGTTAACTGTACCGTTAACCCAAAGTAACTATTCCACCCAGACGAAGTCGCGGACAGAAGCTTGTTATTCATAAAATTATTTTAAAAAGTACGTTATGGCTATACTAATAACGTATAATTTAACTTAAAATTTAGATTGATCAGCAATTGCTATCTGTTTCTTAATCTCATCAAGGATAAGAGAGAACAAAATTGACCGTTCAATCAAACCTTGCTCTAGGTTCAAACCTTCTCATTTCAGCCCACAGGGACGTAAAGGTGAAAAGATATCGAATTTCATCGTAACCTGTACCGACGTTGATAGATCGAAAAGGCCCGTTCAACCGCTATTGAAAAATATTCCATCGTACGTTACCGTTACACTGAATTCCTTCAACAAATTACCATGCTTATATTTATTGAACGCCATAAAAATAATTCATTTACGGAACATCGCTTCCTAATCTGGTTCTAAATTGGTTCATCACAGTTTCGTTTGTAATATTCTTTGATAATATACATTCTCTACCCGTAAGTATGAATATGTAGCTAAGCTTTGGTTAGCTCAGATAGGTCGCGAATTGCATGTATCGGGCAACAGCCCAAGCCGAAGTGTGCCGCGCACACCTTGAGCTAGTTGTCAAAATAAAATCGGCTGAGTGCCTTAAGCGCTCGCCTTAGTGGTCCGGTGAAGTTGTTAAGACCTTGCTAGGTCAATAGCGTAGTTAGTTCGAAGAAAAAAAAGATTTCTCAGAGCTTGGAATCGCCAATACGTCGTGGGCTAGTGTGGTGATTATGCCCATGTCTGGTCACTTATAGGCTTCAGCCTCTATCATCAGATATGACCTATTTCAAAACAACTACCGATTGATACATAGACTTCTCTGTGATAACAAAAAAGTAAGAATTATCGATTTTGAAGTACAAGATATTACTGAAATTTAAAAAATAAAAGATGATATATTTAGAGGACTGTATTACTTTGGATTAATTTGTATTGATATTTTATAGAATTAATAGTAGTCTCCTTTGTTTAAAAGGCCTTATGCCTGTGATTTATTTACAAATAAATGAAGAAAAAATGTACCATATGTCATTCAGCCAAAGTTATGTCAACCAATTTAATTATGATCGATTCAGACGTAGTAACAAACCGACATTTGTTACAATATTTGTAATATTAGTGTGAATGTTATTTTTAAGAAACACTAATTTATAAAAAGTTATTTATTACATATTAATTCTGCCGCTTACTTTAATTTACATTGAGCGAAGTTGATGAAATATTTAGCAAAAGATTGGCCGCGTACCCGAAGCTTGTTTACATGGAAAACATCATTGCGCATAATCGCCTTTCTTACTTTTTAACTTGGAGTGTTTACTTTATAACGAAGATGACTTCCCCTTAGATTATAGAGGATTGCGTGCCTATTTACGTACTCTGCTATTCTATACGATCTATATCTGTACATATAGTAAGAATGTAAATCTAAAGTGTCTGTATTTTTTCGATTATCGTAAAAAAATCTTTCACCTTATTCTACGTTTGTAGAAAAATCGATACTAACAATAGAAAAAGTTGACTACAGCTAACTTCAGGATGTCGGTATTGTGTGACGGTTTGCGCGCGTATCGTAAAAATTTACTCTGATCATTTTTCCCTAACGTGACAAAAGAAGTATAACTTCAAAAACCCTTGACAAATCACTTTATCTACTGGTGAAAACCCGCATGAAAATCCGTTTAATAGTTTTTGAGTTTATCGCGAACAGACAGACGTCGCATAAGACTTTGTTTCATAATACGTAATAATAATTCATATCAATTGTATTTTTCACATGCCAGTATCACATAGTAACAATGTCACTCTTTTTAATACAAAAAATCATAATAATCTCAAGACAATTTCAGTACACTGTATAGAATTACTTAAATCCAACTGACCAAAAATAAAGAAACAAAATCACAAAACAAAGAACCAAAGTTACAGAATGTAGTATAAAATAATGCTTTATATTCGCACTACACGATATTCCCAGTAAAAACTTTCGTATATTAACCGAAAGAAATTTCCATAAGGCGTTGTACTCAAATATTGCAAACCTTACAAAACATCGCTCATAAACATACGTTTTCATTTTTTTCGCAAGACAGTTTTTTTTTATAGTAGCACTGCAAAGTGACTACAGTATGACTGATGGTAAGCACAGTACAATACAAAAACAATAGCGACCACCAAGCGACACACCATCCATCGCCTGCTAAAGTACTGGGTTCACAAAAAAAAACCTCAACAAGAAAATCATAAAGCATATTCATAAGAGTTACTCTTATGAATGTTGTTGCAGTGATGTAAGATTTTGTGTCACTGTATCGCGTGAGCAGTGCACTCAAGGGCTCCACTCCGAGAGAACAGACCTAGCCTTGAACCGCTGCCAAGAGGGGCCTAATGTGGTGTGCGGGAGCGAAATTGACCCCAGAGTACTGGGTAGGTCATTTTATATATGTATATTGTTAGACCGTATAAATGGTATAATAATATGAGATCTTATATCATGCTATCTTTTGCCCATGGTTTTGCTCACGTTAATGTACATTTAACCTATGGAGATTTAATATAGATCTTATATCATGCTATCTTTTGCCCATGGTTTTGCTCACGTTAATGTACATTTAACCTATGGAGATTTAATATTATACCTAACAAAAAAGTGGCGAGATTAACTAAGCTTCTTTAACTTAGATTAACTTTGAAAGCGCCAAAAAATTATAAATATAAATGTCAGTTCATTTGTTTATTACACTTTGACTTCTTATCATGAAATTTTGCATACATATTATCAGGGGTACAGAAATGAACATAGAGTGCCTACTCTTCATCCAGAAAATGTACAGTTTCCGAGGAATAGGTCAAATCTACCTTAACGCTAGCGAAGCCGTGGGAAATAACTAGTAGTTCACTATATGGTAAAAGTAAATACTCTTTATGCACCGCGCTCGCCCGAGGCAAGTTCGCGTTATCCTTTTTCGCAAGTCCAACCTTTTTTTTAACGTGGAGAGAAAATCTATCATGGATTGTAGGCCCCCAGGGAGGGTCTGAGCTGAGTCGACCGTCAACTGCGTGCTGGGCGTGCTTTCGGCGACTTTAACCGACTAAAACTCCACGTTTTTTTTTTTTTTCGAACTGACTACGCTATTGACCAAGCAAGGTCTTAACAGCTTCACCGGACTACAACTCCACGGTTTGCCGTACGCCGCACTATAGGAGTGTCGCGGAGGAGCATGAGCAAGCTCCGCGACACCCTCGGCGGCAGGCGCTTTCACGCCACTCCCGGCTGAGGCAGCCCGGATGCGAGACTGCCTCCCAGCCCGCTGAGCCCGTGCAATGGGAGGTTAGGGCCCCCGCCCCTTGTCCCTGGGTTCAGACGGCAACAGAGAGGAAATCCCCTAAGTAGCCGCTCCGCCATTGATTTTTTTAACGAGATTTTCTCCTCATCTTCCATAACCTCGCCGAGGTCCACTGCGTCTTAAGCTACCCTATCTCCCCTCCCCCCATCCCTCGGTCCTAACCCTACCTACCTACACAACCCTATGCCCACCTATCTCCTATACTTGCCTACCTTGCCAAAGCGAGACAAAAGATCAAGATGGTAGAACATTCAGCTACCGCGGTGCATTTAATTCGAAACCTTTAAAAGCAAGTATTCAATACTTATTTAACTTTAAAAGCAAGTATTCAATACTTATTTAACTTTTTTGTAATAATACCGACAGAGTTTAATAAAAACTCGCCATTTTCTTTACGGAGTTCAGTTGAAATGATTGAACATGAATCTACGCCGAGCCATAGTTCTCGCTCTAAACTTGCAGAAGAATGTTGTCTCGTTAACTCAAACACTCGTGACTGATATCTCAGCAGACGTTTACGAATTGCAGAGCATTCCCTTAAAACTTTTCCAATATCGCAGCACAAACTCGCGGCGAAAATTCTTTGATAAGCGATTTATAATCATTGCTTCGAGGCGTTTCGGTTTACCAGCCGAGCTAAAATATAATCTCGAAAATTACCGGAACCGCAAACAATTTGCAAAGAATCCGAACTCGAGATACAATCAAAGTGAGTTTAGGAAGCGAACGTGATTCGAATTCTGGTTGAATTTTAAATTTGTCTAATCTGATACTATTTTATGATTTTTTCCCCTTTGAGAGCTTCCGCTGCGTGTTACCTTAGCCCAAAATAACTATTCCACGTGGACGAAGTCGCGGGCAGAAGCTGGTTTATAAATAAGATGGGTAATTTGATCAATAGTAAAATCATGTACAAGCTTACGTTCTTTATTAGTTTTTGCCTAATCTACTTGGTAGGTTTTTTTTTCAAACTGACTACGCTGTTGACCTAACAAGGTACATCAAAATGTTTAAATAAAAAACTATGTACATATTTAAAATAAACCCTGTGATTTTTTTTTCGAACTAACTGCTGATAGCCAGACGTGTCTTTACAGATTTACCGTGCTTTTTGGGCAAGCGCTTAAGACACTAAGCCGTATTGGCAACAAACTCAACGGCGCAAAGTTAGCCAAACCTCGGAGTGAGCTATTGCCTTCTATGCAACAAGCGTCATTTGAGCTAACTAACCAACCAAACTAAGCTAACCATACGTGCATGCGATGTTGATGCGATGTATTGTATGTATTATCTATAAACTACAAATCTTTTTTTATGGAAAACAAAATAATACCCTTCCACTTGCATGTGTAATAGTGTATGCGTGCACGTGTGTGGAAGTGATATGTGTAATGTTGTTGCAGTGATGTAAGATTTTGTGTCACTGTATCGCGCGAGCAGCGCACTCAAAAGCTCCACTCCGAGGGAACGGATCTAGGCTTGAACTGCTGCCAAGGGGGGCCTAATGTGGTGTGCGGGAGCGAAATTGACCCCCCGAGTACTAGGTAGGTCATTCTATATATGTATATTGTTAGACCGTATGAATGGTATAATAATATGAGATCTTATAACATACTATCTTTTGCCCATGGTTTTGCTCACGTTAATGTACATTTAACCTATGTATATTTAATATTATACCTAACAAAAAGTGACGAGATTAACTAAGCTTCTTTGACTTAGATTAACCTTGAAAGCACCAAAAAATTATAAATATAAATGTCAGTTAATTTGTTTATTACACTTTGACTTCTTATCATGAAATTTTGCATACATATTATCAGGGTTACAGAAATTAACATAGAGTGCTTACTCTTCATCCGGAAAAATGTACAGTTTCCGAGGTATAGGTCAAATCTACCTTAACGCGAGCGAAGCCGTGGGAAATAATTAGTAGTTCTCTATATGGTAAAAGTAAAAGGCCAAATAATTTTAGTTAATAATTTCAATGGAACAGAAAAAATCGTGGCTTGGATGATAGCGTCTTCGGACACCGCGTCGATGGACGTAGGTTGGAAATCTAGCAACCAATGCTCCACTTTGAGTGAAGCAAAACAACGCAATGAAGTCATAGTATGGTGGCTAGGGCGTTCTCCCATTTCTGGGGCTGCACCAGTGGAGGCGGCGGAGGAGGAGGTGGCATCGCCTTTTTCTCAGCGGCCTCCCTTTTCCAGGCGAGAATCTCCACCTTCAGATTCTCCACCTGGCTCCGGAGGTTGCGAGTGTCTCTCTGAAGGCGCCTAGTTCTGAAGGCGCCTGGTCTCCTCCGCCTCTGTGCGGAGGGCCAGAATTTCTACGACCTCCTGGAGGGACTGTGCAGCTACCTTTAGGGCCTTCACAAAACGCCCCGACAAGTTTGACGACTTGCTTGCCACCTCCAGGGTGGTACCTACTTGCCCCTGAGCCATCGTCTTCAGTCGCTCTGCGTCGAGAGCCTCCAGGTTGACGACCGGAGGCTTCGAGTTCTGCAGGGAGGGCTGCGGGATGCAGGGCTCCTCATCATCCTCCTGTGCGCTCTCTTCCGTTGCTGTCCGAGTGGAACAGCGGGAGAGAGCCCGGTCGTAGGACCCGTCAGCCTGTCCAAGTACAGAGCGCTTGGAAGAGGTCGTGCGCTTGGTGTTACGCGCCCTTCTTTTACCCGCTGCAGGAACCTTCGAGGGGTCCGCGGCGGCGTTCAAGTCTGAGCGCGCATCCTTGCGCGCGCGCTTTTTAGCGCCGTTCTTGTCTACGCGTTTGTAGACACGTTCCCTATCGCTTGCAGAATCAGAGTCCTTAATCGGTGCCGTGGTCAAGATCATGGGATCACACAAGATTGTGCCCCCCCAGAGAACGAGGGGCAGCCCGAGCTTGGGGGCCCAGGGAGGGATTCTCCACCCGCGGAGCGGGTGGTACCCTCCTGGGGTAATGAGATTTCAAGTTGTGCTTCCATTGTAGCTCCTTTCTAACGTCAAGTTTGCGGTACGCCCGCCGAAACCGGTATAAAACACCAGTCCCGCCGGGCGCTATCCGGAACTGGGCCGTTGGGGCTCAAAGTGAGCCCTCATCCGCCCCAGCCCAATACTGGATGCGCCGCGCACACCCACACCTAGATCGATGTCCAGTAGGCAAGCCAAGGTCGTCATAAAAGGAAGAAGCAGAATCCGTAAGCAAGCCAATGTCGTCATTTGAAGAGGGATCGGAGTCCGGAAAGCAAGCCAAAGTCGCGTCAGGTATCAGCCGCCGACCGTGAAGCGGTCGACGTTGCCCGGGGTGCACCACGTGGAGGTTCCTGACATCGCACCCTACCTTACCTACCTAGACAACCCTATGCCCACCTATCCCCTGTACTTGCCTACCGACTCGGCCTAACGTAACCAAAGTGAGACAAAAGATCAAGATGGCGAACATTCAGCGTCCGCGGTGCATTTATTTCGAAACATTTTTAAATTAGTATTCAATACGTATTTAATGTTTTTGTAATAATACCGACAGAGTTTAAAAAAAACTCGCCATTTTCTTTACGGAGTTCAGTTGAAATGATTGAACATGAATCTACGCCGGGCCATAGTTCTCGCTCTAAACTTACAGAAGAATGTTGTCTCGTTAACTCAAACACTCGTGACTGATATCTCAGCAGACGTTTACGAATTGCAGAGCATTCCCTTAAAACTTTTCCAATATCGCAGCACAAACTCGCGGCGAAAATTCTTTGATAAGCGATTTATAATCATTGCTTCGAGGCGTTTCGGTTTACCAGCCGAGCTAAAATATAATCTCGAAAATTACCGGAACCGCAAACAATTTGCAAAGAATCCGAACTCGAGATACAATCAAAGTGAGTTTAGGAAGCGAACGTGATTCGAATTCTGGTTGAATTTTAAATTTGTCTAATCTGATACTATTTTATGATTATTATTTGGACCAATTAGAACTTTAAATATATGATTTAAAATATACAAAAATTTTATCTATCAAAATGTTTAAATAAAAAACTATGTACACATTTAAAATAACCCCAGCAATTTTTTTTCGAACTAACTAACTGCTGATGACCTGACGAGCCTTTACAGATTCACCGTGCTTTTTGGGCAAGCGCTTAAGATACTGAGCCGTATTGGCAACAAACTCAACGGCGCAAAAGTAGCTAAACCTCGGAGTGAGCTATTGCCTTGGATGGAACAAGCGTCATTCGAGCTAACTAACCAAGCAAACTAAGCTAACCATACGTGAATGCGATGTTGATGCGATGTATTGTATGTATTATCTATAATCTACAAATCTTTTTTTTATGTCATAGGTGGCAAACGGACATGTGGGTCACCTGATGTTAAGTGATTACCACCGTCCATAGACACATGCAACACCAGGGAAGTCGCAAATGCGTCGCCTGCCTGTGTTGGGGGAGGGAGGAAAGGAAGGAGGAAGAGAGAGGAGGAAGGGGAAGGGAATTGGGCCTCCGGCGCTCCCACTGACCGAACGAAACGCAACAATGCAAGTACTGTTACGTCACGTCGGTTTTCTGTGAGAGGCTGGTACTCCCCCGGGCGAGCCGACCCATTCATACTAAAACCAGTAATAGCTACAGCGTGGCTCTACCACCTACAAAAAGTATATGCGTACACTTATACGTGTTTGGTTATGTTACTCCTATTTTTTGTTATAATTATTGTAAAAAGTCAACTTATTTAAACAAAAATCATATTATTTGTACCCATATCAAACCAGATTACATACTATATTAGATACTAGCTGTTACCCGCGGCTCCGCACGCGCTTTTCAAAAATTTATGAAAGAAATGTAAAATTGTAAGTGGGTGTGTACATTACAGAAACGCTTTTTCAAAAACATTTGTAACTACGATACGAACGCCATCTACTGTAACATGTAACGTGTACATTAGATATATGAATACTAATAGTATATCGAATACGATGGGATTTATCATCAGCAATATACCTGGAACTTCAACCTACTATATACCAAACTCAGTGCTCACAAACACTATATAAGAAAGTAATGAAAATTATAA
>MU158845.1:501237-547443 GCA_015888305.1 Antheraea pernyi | reverse complement strand
ACTTACCACGTTACTATGGCAACGTATATAATAATAACGTAATCGCTCAAAAGCAAAAAAGTGTCCGATTTTGAAACATTCTTCATTGGTGCTCTGCTTCTATTGGTCTTAGCGTGTATATATATAGCCTATAGCCTTCCTCGATAAATGAGCTATCTAAAACCGAAAGACTTTCTCAAATCGAACTGGTAGTTCCTGAGATCATAGCGTTCAACCAAACAAACAAACAAACAAACAAACAAACTCTTCAGCTTTATATATTAGTATAGATATACTAACTATAGAGATTACATATTACATAGAATTAAAAAGGAAATCATGTAACATCCATTATAGGTATAGATTGATTATCTCTTTACTATAATCGTATATAGTGGTTCCATTATAATGTACAATGAATTTACGTCTGAAATTATTTACATTTCTTTTTGTATATAGATCAGTATTTGATTAGAATCACTTCAAATATTAATTGTAAATGTGAGTTAAGGAAATAATACGCCATCAATGGAAAAGAGAATCAGTTAAAAATATATCCTAACAGTAAACAGTACAGCTTTCAACAAACTAGTATGTGCTTAGCATCAGATTTGCTACATAAAAACGAGTTCAATAAATACTCTAATACCTTATAATTTGCCGTGTAATAAGAAACGACAAACTGTAATTATAAATACACATTTATTATTAATAATATAAAACAGTACGTGATTTGCCTAATCTCAAGACATCCGCATTGTTCCGAGTTGACGATTTTAGTAAAGTCAAGTTTTACTGTCGAGGTCGCCCGCTGCACCTACGCCTGCCTACATATATTGTTGGCGAATCTATAAAGAATGTCAACAGTGGCATTGTACGGAGTGTGCTACCTTGTTAAATAGAGCTTGCAACATAAACTGACAGTGTACGACAAGCTACAACGGCAGTCTCGCTTGGGTGCGTCAAGTATCTTCAGTAACGGTAATAATATAAATATGTTTAAAATGGCTTTAATCGTAGTATCCTCTACTACCGTTCTAGTATATGTATCAGGAAACCTGAATATCGTAATAATTAACATTTAAGATCTACATTTTTGAAGTGACACTTATAATGCGACTTTTTTTATTTTAGCGCGGCAGAACGACTGCACTATGCCTAATGGTAAGCAAAGTATAGTCCAAAAACAAAGACGACCACCGAGTGACACACTATCCATCGCTGTCATGCCTGCCTGGGAAAAACTGGATATGCATAGGCTGATCGCGAAACGCGACCCGCAGAAGCGAATCACTATGACGGGTTTTTCGCCATATACGTGGTGGTTGCGACCCAGTCAGGCTGTAAAACCCTACCACCCCGCTTTCGCCATTGCCTCGTTCGTTATTCAGCAGGGCGCACCACGTGCAGGTAAGGTTGGCTTGGGTGCCTCAAGTCTTATGATGTTATTCGACACCCCTTACACCCCAAAACTGTGAACTAGATATTAGTTATTAGGAGTTTATTCATACTTTTTATAATATCAGCGCCAATATTTACGCAAATATACAACCTGTCTGTAATCCTATCGTTCAAAGAATAAACCGACTAATAGAAAGAAGGATTTCGCACACTTTGGAAAGAAAGGAAATATTTAAAAGTAAAAAAAATACCCAAGAAAACAGTATTCGACTCCTGTATTGAATAGCAATATTCATTTAACAGTATCTGCAATAAATACTATAATAATCGTGAAAATTCAATTCAATACCAAAAGTTTGCTTTAGTGATGCTCTGAAAATTTTCAAACAAAGTTAAGGGGAATTTTGAAAAAATATGATATAATGTAGCCGGAGGTTGGAGGGTCGGCAACAACTTTGAAGAGGAATCGCTCCCACGGGGGCCGTGATGAATCTTTCACGCGTTTTATCGCTTTGCATCGAGAATCGAAACTCGCTGAGATCTTTCGATTCTTCTTGAACAATTTCAGTATAATTTTATTGCATTTATTATTTCGTATTTATTATATAAACAATATTTTACTGCTTAGATATGAGTATATGATATGCCTTGCCTCAAAGATTTAAAAAATATGAAGCGCAGAAATGTGCCTACATTTATGGATTCTAGCTCAAGAAGACTAGTACGAAACAAGGATCAGAGTCTATAAGTTATAGAAAAAATAAATTGTATTAACTTTGTAACGATTAGCTATTAAGTTGGTTATATTAAGAGCAACTACTCTTCTAATAATTTTTATAATCTGTAAATAAGCTAGTGACCACGAAGAGTGGTTGTTTAGGCTGGGACGCGGGCTTAGGAGCCCACGGAGCCTGAGGGGCCCGGTAGGGGCGGGTGGGCGCGCTAGTCGCAGGTACGGACGCTGCCGGTGCACGAGACGTGCCCGGCAGGTTCGGGAAGGCCTCTCGAGACATGAGAGGCGGAGGTCGAAGACGGGCGGGGGCGGCGGCCGTCTTAGATGGCGACACCTGCCTAGGGTAGCGAGGGCGTTTTGTGCGCGGGGCGCGGGGACATCCGCGATAATTCGCGGTATGGCCCACGCCGCGGCACAGTACACAGCTCGGAGGGTCGGAGGAGTCTTTTGAGCGAGAACACTCCTTAGTGGAGTGGTCGCCGAAGCACTTAACGCACCTGGGTTTCAGGCGACAGTTTCGTGCGGAGTGTCCGTACACCTGACAGTTGTGACACTGCGAGGGTACAGACGTTTTTCGCGGCGGCTCGACGATAACACCGGAGAGGCCGCAGAGGGTCGAGATATTAAAGATCGCTTTCCCTTCGTGGGTGCGATCGAGGACTACTAAAATTTTTTTTTTTAATGTTAAGCAATGTTAATAAACTTTGTTTTAATGAAAGAATATGATTTCACTAAAAATTAATTTATACCCCTTTCTATTTTCATTTCCACATTACGAAGTTTCACTTCCTCCGCGCGGAGGGACTCCATGGACTATTTTTTTTTTCTATTTCTTTGAAGCATTAATCTCTGTAACTACTATTTTATTTTATAGTCTATTTATTGTAGAAAGTTATAGATAACCTCCAACTTCGGCACGACTCTTAAGAGAGGAGTCAGTATTATACGACACGTACGTCAGAAAGCACGCGTAAGAAGTAACAATGTAGTCGGCCGAGTTTATGTTTTTTATGATTTACAAATATTTTTTCTATTTGAAAGTTACTCTTTTTTATTACAGATCATAACTATATAGTATACGCTTCGATGTTTAAAATTATACATATCCTTGCTTAACCCTGCACCGAAACAGTTTAAACAAAAGAGCTTTATAACGCAAATGTGAAATTAGAAAAGTGGCTGTTACCCAACGAGCTCAGACACGGTTAAACGAAGAGCAAGTGAAGCGTGCCAGTAAAGCCAGCTTCCTATGTTACGTGGCTATTAACAGGAGTACGTAAACAGTAATTTTGTGGATAGCGTGTCGAGTCAACGTGTCCGACTTTGGCATCGTACGTAACAATGTAACAACGTGTGCAAATTATTATATAACGCCTACATAACTTCATCTGCATAGATTTTAAAGTAATAATTGTATCGACATTTAGAAGACATCACTAATTTAAATTGATTAAAACACTGTTCGTATATTATTGTATTTTAAACAGACATACAGAAATCTGAATACTTCAATCATATGGAAACTAAATTATATCATACTAGTTGCCCGCACCAGCTTCACACGAATTTAATAACGAAAAAACATATATATAACAGATCTTCTGTTTACAGTAGGACTATGTATTGAAATAGAATGGCAATTCTGTCAATATTTTTGAAGATCTTCGACCTCAATCGCTCTTTATATGTACACTTTTTAACCCTTTTTTTTATTAAAAAAATTTTTTTCAGACATTTTCTTTCAGACCTTGTCCTTTATTACATTAATCACGTATAGTGTCAATGCAGTCAGCAATGCCAATAAACACTTCGTAGATACTGTCACTATTTATTTGGCCAGAGCTTCGCCTTACAATACTTCGTATATAATAATGCGTAGATATCGCCGACATCTACCCATTTAAAGGCCGATCTATGTAAGTCAAAGCGATTACTATTTACACATAATTCCGCAAAATAATTTAAGTAACACAAAAATAATAAAGTATGAACAAATTAATATTATTTAAGCTATACAACAATTTTATATATAATAATTATCCTTATTTATGTATTTCTAATGTGTTTACTAATTTGTTTCGACATGTAGATCAGCGACTTCTTGTCTTTCATAGGCCGAACTATGAAGTCAAAGAATATACTATTATTAATAATGATCAAACTAATGATTCAATTCTATATAATGATATCCATTCTTATTTAAGTCCTATTAAAATCTATATAATATTAATAATTCTTATTTATGTATCTTTAATATGGTGGCGCTAGTGTTAATGTGTCTCTCTAATATGGTGGCGCTAGTATCAATGTGTATCTCTAATATGTTGGCGCTAGTGTCAATGTATATTTATAATATGGTGGCGTTAATGTCAATGTTCCGGTCGTGTTGTAGCCTCGTCTCTTGAATGTGATGCAGCGGCACCGGAGGTGGGTGGTAACACCTTATAATTACAAACACAACAAAACCGAACTCGCCAAATAGATGCAGCCATTTTGAAATGATGAACTTACATACATTGAATAATTGATTATTATTTATTTATATGTATCGAAGACTCAATGTCATAGGGTCCATACTCGACGGTATCAATGATCAAAATCATGATGCAAAATCCGTCACTATGGCTTAATATTGTATTGTCGTGTTTCGGGATCAATTAATATGCATCTTACTATCGTGAGGCTTATATTCCGGTATGATAATGACCGTATTGTTTTTGGATTGTTATGTATTATATCGGCTTAGGGTCTCATGCCTTGTGCCTATCGGTTACACTTTTGGGAATATGTTCACAATCTTCACCATATAATTACTCCGTCTCCATTCTATTTCAGAACTACCAGACGACGTACAGACTTTTTATCCATTTGCACTTGATGCTAAATTTATTCGTACGAAGCGCTTTATATCTTCATTTATTATGCAAGCCGCAAAATTATGAAAGACGCGCTGTATGCGTCTGGTTCACCTGGAAAGCGTGTTTTTGTTGTTTCTGCGATAAGCATTGCCAAACCGAAAGG
Organism: Antheraea pernyi; assembly: GCA_015888305.1. NCBI lineage: Eukaryota > Metazoa > Arthropoda > Insecta > Lepidoptera > Saturniidae > Antheraea > Antheraea pernyi. The sequence continues at coordinate 542,309 of MU158845.1, read as the reverse complement.
CAAAAAGTGAAGTGTATTTGATTCTTTAATCTATAACAGATGAGCATCTCTTCTATCATCTTCCGCGCGACATCTATACAAAGAGTTCTCTTTGATATTGTTTTTCAAGCGCTCACTTGAGAAGTAGGAAGTTGTAAAATATTGTTATTTGGAGTTGTTTTTTGAGACGGCGAACAATTTTCCTCTTAAACTTGAGACGTATGTTGTAGTTTCGGTAATTGGGATTTTACCTAACGTGGGTCATACGAAATGGTTTTTTTATTAACAAATTTCTTGATAAATTCTTGGCATTTATAAGGAAAATGTAAAGCTTTGTTTTAATGTCTTGTATTAAATCGCATTTATAATTTTATGTTTATTTGATGTAGGAATTTTGATGTGACTATCACTACATTGTGAAAGTTGTTTATCGATTTGTGCATTATTTTATCATACTTGAATTTACTCTTACTTACATAGTGTCAAATATTTATTTATACCCAGGACTTAGTTTCTAACTGCTGTACTATAACATGCTTTTCACCTTATAATGTAGACATAGTGACACTATTATTATTATTATATCCTCATAGTTAATGACTAAAGAGTTTTTTACTAAAACAGTATTCGAAAGAAGAGTTAATAAGTTTTTCATCAACCTCGTCGTTACAGTAACAACCATCAGTTTTGACTGAAGCCAAGGGTGGCTCAAAAAATGAAAAAACAAAAATGAAAAAATAAAAATAACGAAAAAAGTACAAAACTGTAAGAACTTATTTCACAAATCTATATACCGCGCAGTCATTATCTGTGGATTTTTTTTTTTAAAAGATATAGCAGAATAACCTGGCCATGATTATTTATAGTATGATAACATATTAAAAAATAGCCAAGAGATTTTGTCCAATCAATTTAATAAATATCAACTTTATTCATACATAAATAAAATAAAACCTGATATCATCCGTATAATAACCAACTGTAAACATTAGAAAACAATAAAACGGTCCGCTATTCAAATATTTATTGGTGAATATTAATACATATTTACTCGTAAATATAATCCTTTAACAGACTTCAGTGATAATGTTTCTGCGATATAGAATTTCTCGTGTAAACAATTTTCGTCGTAAAACAAATATCCGATACCCCGATATCGATATCAAAAACAAAGCCAAACAATTCTTTACTCAAATTAATTGAATCACACCAAACGAAATCTAATCCAATCACAATCTTCAGATTTAGCGATTTCGTAGTATTGTCTCGGACAAAGAGGTTTACTCGACGTTATTGTTTCACGTACTTTTGTATAAATGAATAAAGACATGACTCCTACGAAAATAATATGAGATTTCAAATAGAGATCTGGAGAGGGATAATAAGATTAATTTCTTTGAAGCTTTTATTCTGTTAAGAGTTATGTGAAAATTGATTAACCAGTGTGGGTTGAAATAAGGACCAAAATATCTTGATTTATATTATACCTATAATAAAATATAATACTTATACAAGCTCATTAATCAAATTATTTAGTACAAAATTATTTCTTATTACATTTACAGCTGTTATGTACAGTGTAAATGTAATAAGAAATAACTGTATAATATAGAATGAATATTAACGAGTAACAATATTTTTTCTTCAACTATAGACATTAAAAATAACAATTCCGTAACCGATATTATATAAATTGTAATAAATAAAAAGATACATAATATAACCCCTACTATCTTAACTTTGTTGTATAAAATTTTACGGACTTAAACAATATTGATGCAGACGCTATCGCTAAATCTGTTAATCCGCGCATTACTTAGTCTGCAGTTTAATTGATTTGATCCGTTAACATGCAAAATCAAATGTTTTCTGCATTTTTTTTTATATCAATGGAGGCAAACGAACAGGCAGTTCGCCTGGTGTTAAGTGATTGTCAAAGTCCACAGACATTTGTAACACCAGGAGAGTCGCAAGTGCCTTGCCAACTTGTGTTTGGGGAAGGAGGGAGTGGGGAAAGGGGAAAGGGGAGGTAAGATGGATATCCAGCGCTCTCGCTGACCGAACGAAACGACAATACAAGCACTGTTACTTCACGTTGGTTTTCTGTGAGAGAGTGGACTACCCCGGTCGAGCTAACCTATTCGTGCTGAAACCAATAATAGCTTCAGCGTGGCTGTACCACCTACAGGATTTGAGATACCATTTGATCACTGACTGGCCACGCTTATTTTCATCATGAATTCATTCTCTTACGGGGGAAATCCTACGTGGTCACCCACCTTCTGATGGGAAAGAATAGGTAGTATCGGACTACCACTGACTAAACTCCACGGTATGCCATCAACAGCTATAGCTGGATGACACGGGATTATATTATTCATAAGTGCCTTCTTAGGGTCTAATTTGAAAAAAGTATTTTTTATTTGATTTGATTACGCTAGGCTTCCCCATGACATCCGGGTGACACGAATACAACCTTACCTAACCTAGCTCCTGGTTACTCCTCAAATAACAAAAATAATAAACTATAAAACTAACCACAGTATTAATATGAGAAAGAAAACATTTCTGGCACTTATCGGATCACCCCAGTTAATGTGCATATTACCTAGATATCCTTCAGAAAAACTGTTTTTTTAAATTTAGCGGTAGCATATACACCTGTTATACAACATTCATCATGCAAGTCGTACGGGTCCGAGGCTGGATCCCTAGTTTTCCGCCTCAGTGCAATAAGCTAAATGAGAAGCCCCTATCACAACCAGACCCGCATAATCCGCATCCTATCCTATTAAAACTGCGAATGTGGATGAACTAATCGCGTCAACGCCGGTTTTGTGTGTCCAACAAGCTATCCCACGCAGTCTTAAACAATGTATCATTTGATATTTACGCTAGCATTATTATTCATAATATTTTTGAATACCTTCTTCTAGAGCTATTACAGTTTCATTTGTATTAGTTTTTAGACAAATGGAACTAATCAAATATCCCAATTAATATTACAAATGCGAAAGTCAGCTTATTTGTTTGTTACAAATAACTACTAACCCAATCATCAAAAAAATTCGCATACACATTATCAGAGGTACTGAGAAAAGCATAGGATAAGTAGTCCAGTCGGAAAAAACAATCTTCAAAAAGACAGACAAAAGAGATGTCAAAGTATTATAAGAAATGATATAAAATTGACTTTAATACTTAGCAAAAGTTAGTTATTAAATATACAGTAATGGTAATAATGTTGGGTAATAATACCAATTTCTTGGAAAATGAATTCAAAGATCATATAAAGCAAGTTATACTGTCCAAAGGTTACAATAATGAATCATTATGTAAGTATGCCTGGGAGTGCCTCTCTGTACATTCATTACAAATTTATAATGTGCGACTGTATTCGTACTTATTAATGAAAAGTAATAAACTCGATCAAATTTCTTACCAACTCTTCGATGACTTGGATATTTTTCGAACCGCTGGTGATGTTTTGACGGTCTTAAATGCCTAGTAAAAACCTGGATATATGAAAGTATTTTTTGAGATTAATTTGAAACGCGGTTATAAATGGTAATAAAATTTAAGCAAGTTACATGGTAAATTTAAAAACCATATAGATTGATTACTTAATTTTTTATATTGCATTATATTACATAAAATATATTTTTTTAAGACTATGACCATTTGATACTGGAATAGTACTAGATAATTTCTAAGTTACTTAATTCTTGAAATCCATTAAAAAAAAATTCATTCATAGTGAAGCGGGTTAGTATTAGCTAATATGCATATATCAAAATTTAGTACTGTAACCGTTAATTCACAACGTTTAACTTCTCCTATCGTTTCTCCGGTTATGATCGGCCACGTGTCGAACAAGTACGTGATGAAAATCGTTTCGCCTACATTATTACGAAATTAACCAGGACGTGGCTTGAATTTCAATAGGGGTCAATGTTGACTCGCTTCTTCAAAGGTGATTTGCCACTTTATAATTTAGATTAAATCAGTAAATTATAACGTACAATAATTATCGAAGTGTATTAAAGCCTTGTAATGGTTTACGCAACCATAATTTACGTTCCTTTCAACGCTGTTTTGACGTTTTATATCCGCTGTCGATTCCGGTTAAAAATTTGAATAGAATGACACGTAAAGTGATTGTTTTCCTTAGATATTAAAATTAAAGTGCGTGAATAAAAGACAGCTTACCTTGACATAAAATAAAAACGGATATCAAGTTAGCCTGGTCACAAGATCTATTATTACGTAAACAATGCTTATTGTATTTGTAAACAAACAAACATTGTTACTATAGAAGTCCAATAAAACAAGTTAACGTCAACCCGAGATCGGAGGAATTGTTGCAAAAGTAACATTAGATTATTGTATCATAATTTATTATACGTTAGCTAGTCTGGTTTTGATTACTAGTTTAACTCGCACATGTGAGTATGTTTAAAAAAAATTAGGAACCCTAATGGTCTTCAAAATATCAAAAACTATTAAATAAAATCTGTTGTTAACATGAATTGCACGCCATCTATAGCTATCTATAGCACTGTGTTGTAAATCTATATACAAATGAAGGGCTAAAGGCTAAAGGGCTAAAGAAAACTGGCCAAGTCACATTTACAAAACTTTACAAGAGAGACAATATAAATTTTCAAAGCATTTTATGGTGGACTTGAATGTATTCAGTTTTCATTAGAATTAATGATTTTGAAAGGAAATTTTGTACGTTATATGTATTTAGATATTTTTTTGTATAAAATATGCCTAATAATAATAACCGACATGGTCTAGTTACGGACTTAGCCATTTATTCACTATTAAATAAGAATTATAACAAAAAAAAATGTGACAAATCGTTTTACACTTGTTTTAGATAGTCGTATTACGAAATGAGTATTTTTGTGCCCATAAACTATAAAAAATCAATTTGAAAAGGAATGTCATTAGCCAGTTTTTCCCTTTAACCCTTCAAATGCCAACGAGATACCAAAATTTTAACTCAATTTTTTAAACTTTTAATTCAATCGATTGAAAGATGTGCGAACACATAGAACACGAGCCCACAGATATACATGTTTAGATTTTTTGTATTATTCTTAATTTATATGCAGTACTGTTATATAACTGGAAAGCAAATGCTCTTACAGTCAAGCTTAAAAAGCCGCTCTAACTCATGTTCTTCTAACCAATTAATAACTAATTGAGAAGGATACAGTTCTTATCCCAGGTCGATCTGTTGGTGTATTTTTCACGGGGTACCAGACTTCTGTAAAGCGCTGACCGATTAAGTCAAAATTCAATTGAGGACTGATAACGGATTATGGAGTATAAGGGGTGTCGAATAACATCATAAGACTTGAGACACCCAAGCCAATCTCACCTGCACGTGGTGCACCCTGCTGAATAACGAACAAGGCAATGGCGAAAGCGGGGTGGTAGGGTTTTACAGCCTGACTGGGTCGCAACCACCATATATATGGTGAAAAAGCACGTCATAGTGATTCGCTTTTGCGGGTCGCGTTTCGGGATCAGCCTGTGCATATCCAGCTTTTCGCAGGCCGGCATGGCAGCGGCGACCGGCGATGGATAGTGTGTCACTTCGTGGTCGCCGTTGTTTTTGGATTATACTGTGCTTACCATCAGGCATAGTGGAGTCATTTTGCCGTGCTAATATAAAAAAATATAACTCACCGCCTACATTATAAGGCCACAAGTCCATCAGTAATGAATTGCGCAGTACCATAACAATGCATTTGAACGAAACATGTACCAAATTCATATATATGCGCTTGCTAACAACGTTAGTAACAAGCGCATATATCTCTACATCTTATCTTAAAAAAGATAACATTGCTGGGCCAATCGTACATCATTATCATTACATAGTATAAAACAAAGTCCCCTACCGCGTCTGTCTGTCTGTCTGTTCGCGATAAACTCAAAAACTACTGAATGGATCTTCATGCGGTTTTCACCAGTGCATAAAGTGATTCACGGGGAACATTTTAGTATATAATTTGTCTAGGGTTGTTTTATAATCAGGGCGGGACAACGTCTGCGGGGCTCGCTAGTATATATATAATAAAGGATTCTTTAATGCGAACATAGCATACATTACATTAGTATTACATATTTATCATATCTTATTATTTTTCATCTGTCACAGACCTTACACTGATTAATCGCATCCATTCGTACATAATTTTAATATAAAAATCGAATAAAGAAATGGTACCTATCTCTAGATAATATTTACATATAATGAGATTTTCACAAACTTACTGAACTTTTCGTGATTTATTTTTAGCAAAGATCAAATCGTTATTCTTTAATGAAACACTTTAGTACTCATTTAAGTGTTAAGCAATAAAATAAAACACGTAGATTTATTAATAACAATATTTGGACGTTAAAAACGTTACATGTAACTATTCAACCTGAACCAGTAATTTCCTGGATTAACAATAATTCTTTAAGCAAAGAAAATATGGTAACAGCATTTCGGTTTCATTTTAAGCATCATTCAGTTATTAAATTTGTTTTCATATTAAAGCTTAGTCTCTAACGGTGTTATTACAAAAAAGTTAAATACGTATTGAACCCTTGCTTTAAAAAGGTCTCGTATTAAATGCACCGCGGTCGCTGAACGTTCGCCATCTTGTTCTTTTGTCTCGCTTTGGTTCCGTTAGATTAGACTTGTGGGGAAAGGATAACGCGAACTTGCTTCGGGCGAGCGCGGAGCATTAGGTGCATAGGAAACTTTTTTTAAACCAAGTATTTAATACGTATTTAACTCTTTTGTAATAACATGGTAATTGTCTCGCTTATGCTACTTTGGTGGTCATAAACATATAATATATTAGTGGTATGTGTGCTTGAAAGCGTTTTTTAGCAATGTTAGAATAATTATTATTATAAAGTTAATTCATTCGTGATTTTGAGATTAAAGGCACAATGACTTCGATGACTGTGCCAGTTTTCCCGTTAAACGTAAGACAATACTTATCACAAACGAGATCGGTAACTTAATATCCGATATTCTAGCTTACATTTTTTAAAAGAACCGAGAATCCAATAATGAGGCGGTACGCCGCCGGTAAACGGAAAAAAAGCGAATTATCGGCAATGCCGGTTAACATATTCATCGTTAAATAGCTGGAGAGACGTAAAAAGACGCTAATGCCAATAGATATGGAGTGAAATGGAACACGTGACAGGAAAGAGAAATGCCCAGTGAAGAGATGCTTAACGAGAGCGACACTCGTATTAACCTCTTTAAAGTAATCATTCCTGGTTCGTGTTACAAAAATTGTATATATTATCATAACCGTTACGTGTGCCAGCAAAATCATAAATATTCTGAATAGGTTAATTTAAAAATGGTATTAAGATAGGTAATGAAGCCAATATTATTTCTTCTTCTCTCTTCTTCCTAGCGTTTTCCCGACCTAGTACCAGGGTCCGCTTTCTTACTATGCTTCCTCCACTTTGCCCGATCTTCGGCATCCTTCTGAGTGAGGTTATTTTCCTTTAAGTAAATATTACTATTACTATATGAAATAATATTTATTTCATATAGTAATAATTACAATCTTAAAGTATTATTACTAACAGAGTATTTATTGTAAAATCAAAATGTGTATGCCATAAAAAACAAAACTTGTAAAAAAACCAAGTCTCGTAACTCAGTTCTTCTACCGTAAAAAATTGTGAGATTCATGTAATACCAAGTATGTTACTTTATTAAGTCCCTACTTAAGGGACCTTCTGTCTTAAGTTATTACGTATTTAGCTAACCTAACAACATCTTATAGTGACCATGTCAATAATGAAAATCTTATATATTTTCCCTTAATTTATATACTAAACACTGTTTGTATTCTAAATTTGTAGCTTCTATGTCTGCTAAAAGTGCCTTAGATCGCCTTTGATGATCGGTGAGTCAGTTAGTGACAAAATTAAGAGAATTTGACTAGTTATAATTCTTAAGCTACTGGTTCAAATTGAATGAAATTTTAAATATACCGTATACATTGCCTGCTTGGTTACTGAAAATCAGAAAATCAGGCTTCTAGTTTTATTTACAACGAAGCTATAGGGTGTCGAAAATGGCCTGAATTGCTTCGAGAAAAGGATAGTACGGCTGTTAGGCTTTTTTGTTTGCCTTGGCGGGGGCACTGCTGTGCCTCAGATAAATCCAAAATATTACTTCATTTTATTTTTGGCAACAAATCTTCTAATAAATTATTAATGCCATTATCGAGTACTCATATTAAAAGTTTCTTGCGATAATTTCAAAGAACTAACAAGATGGTGGCCGTCTTGTTAAAGATTTCTTGGAAGGTTTTTGTGACAAGTCAGAATCCATGCTCCGAGGTGTTATTTTCCATCCACTTCACTAGTGCAAAATAACCAAACTATATTACGTAAAACACCACTAATATTACAAATTATACAGCCAAATAGCACAAGATTATGAATAAAATATAAAATCCACTACATTCACAGATCCCGCCAAAAACTGTTATTTTATTTTAATAGTGTAAATGAGAAAGCCTTTGAAGATGGGTGAACGTTTGTTATTCTCTCTCTTAATAAGAATTGATATATTTAGTGTGCATATTTTTTCATTGTAAATTTAAACAAATTCTTGATACTACTACACCTTTTAGAGGTGGTAGAGCCACGCTGAAGCTTTTACTGGTTTCAGCATGAATGGTTCGGCTCGCCCGGGGTACTACCACACTCTCGCAGAAAACCGACGTGAAGTAACAGTGTTTGCATTGTTGCGTTTCGTTCGGTCAATGAGAGCGCCGGAGGCCCACCTCCCCTCCCCTCTCCTCTCTCCTCTCCCTCTCCCTCCCCTAAACCCTTCCCCCAAAGGGTGACAACGCACTTGCGACTCCTCGGGTGTTGTTAGTGTTCATGGACAGCGGTGATCACTTAACACCAGGTGACCCATCTGTTCGTTTGCCACCTATGACATAAAAAAAAACAGTGCTTGCTTTGTTTCGTTTCTTTCGGTCAGTGAGAGCGCCCGATAACCCACGTACCCTCCCCCTCCCCTCCCCCTCTCCCCGCCCCTCCCCTCTACCTCACTCTCCCTCCCCCTAACACAGGGTGGTAACGCACTTGCGACTCCTCTGATGTTGCAAGTGCCTATGGACGGTGGTGATCACTTAACAAACCACCTGTTCGTTTGCCGCCGATGATATAAAAAAAAACTAATTTCCTCAATATATATTTTACTAACCATAACGTAAATGTTTTAACACGACTGTAAACATTGTACTGTGTCAAGGTTCTGATTCTTTGATTGTAAATTATACCTGCCTTGTCAATGACTTGTACATTGTACCTTGTCTTCAATTATATTGTCAAAAAGTGGTAGAGCTTATGCAAGGTTCGACAGATGAAAAACCATCGAAAGATTCAAAGGGTTTTTTTCGAACTTACTACGCTATTGACCTAGCAAGGTCTTAACAGCTTCACCGGACTACTATGGCGAGCGCTTAAGGCACTCAGCCGATTTTATATGACAACTAGCTCAAGGGTGCACGGCACACCTCGGCTTGGACTATTGCCCGATACATGCAATTCGCGACCTATCTGAGCTAACCTAAGCAAAGCTAACTATTCATACATATATGAGTTGTTGAAACATACATGTGTACCAAGCATACATACCTCAACAACTCTTATATATATTTCGTATCAGAGTTTCAAAGGGTATGACTAATAACATACACTGGGACACCAGACGTTCCAACTTTATATGTGGAGTTAGTATTTATAAATTACTTACTTATTATAAATGGATTAAGTTAAGGTTCTATTGAGATGGTTATACATCTACAGGTTATACTGACTATTTAATATTACATACAAAACAAGCAGTTAAACGTCATAGGAAAAAAACTTAATAGATAATATTTTAAGAAACTTCTAGATATATCAGTCTTTCAAAGATATATGAATGGATACTTTTTCGCACTTTTTAATTCGTTCACTAGCGAGCTTAACACTGCAAAGTATTTTCTACCATATTATGGATAATATAATATTATTATAGACTATCTGTGCCCGCGTCTCCGTCCACGTGGAACCTAATTTAACAATAAAAACAGTTAGTAATACAATCATCTGAATTTATTAAGTCCATTTACTTACCTACTTTTCTATCGTACTTAAGATGCGTCGTCATTAAAATTACAATAACTTTTGATAGAGTGAATCGATTTTAATGCAACAAAGACTAAATGTTACTCATGCAATCCTCGAAGATATCCTTTATGATTTTCTTTCTGAAGTTTTATCGTGAACGCCAATTTAACAGCGATGCGTGTTCAAGCAAACAGACAGACAGACATTTCTTAAAATAATTCTAATAATTCTTTTGTTTTATTAATATTTAATTTATTGTTGGAACATGCCGTGGTTGTCTGTAAATATGACTACATTTATAATGTGTTACAATAGTCCTACTTTTTATATACTCACTAATGCCACCTGCCACCTGCCACCTGAGACACAGGATTACCTAGTTTGGGTGGCAGCGGTCATATGTAGAATTCATCAATTTTTAATGTAGTTTTTCATAGTTTGCGGTCCATAGTTCTAGTTTGATAAATTGTATAATAATATTTTTTATAAGTTTATGATTTATAGTCAACCTCTTCACTATTGTCGTTTTAGCATATTGTATATTATCTGTAATAAGTTATAATTACTTGTAAAACAATATAACAGCACCGCATTGTATTGTATCACATACAAATAAATAAATACGTATAAAATATAAATATAAAAAATATAAATATAATGTATTATCATGTTGACGATCCTGAAATAAATAAATAATTGAAATGTATTTTGTTACTTATTCTAAGATTTCTCACAATAGTCTAAAAAGTACAACAGACACTATAGATTTACATCTTTATTATATATATCGGTAATATATATACACATCAAACGTTATAAATACAAATTTTAAAGTTATGATTTCCTGTTATGTATCTATAGTTAAAATTATTATCTCGTTACCATTTATCGATATAACACGAATTCAGAAATATGAATTAAACCTACTTATTTTATACAATAAATAATCTTAGTAAATCGAATTATACCGTTTCAACTTTGCTCATTTTCATCAAACAAAGGGAATTTATCCGGAAGCCTATATAAAGTTACGTAATACAAGAAGTCTTTGTGTTAAAATCGTAAATTCAAGTCAAATCACCATCGCTGTCAGACGAAATGAATCGTAAAGACAACAAGAACTGTCTTGGTATATCGAATTTCCAAGATCGAAGTACAAAAAAGGAAAAGATAAACGAATCGTCTTGTTGAATCATAGTACTTTTTATATACGTATATAAAAAAACTGAAATTAAAAACACAACTCATCGCATTATACGTCCAACAATTGATAACTAACGGAATGATTTTAAATTATTGGAATTAACGCAATGTTTTAAAACCTTCGTCCGCATTAATAACAATATAAATTAAATTTAAATTACCAATATACAGCCCAGCGTCAATTACAAGTTATAGTTAAATAGATATAATGAAAATCTTAAAAAAAGACTTCGGTGTACCAACTTATGCCGTAACAAATTTCATCAGTATCTTCCAACCAATAATCATAAACATTCATTAGTAGATAACAGATAATATTTAAGTACTTCACCACTATTTATTACCACAGATAATAATGGTAAAATATAATAAACGCGTTAACCGAGAACCTAGTTACCTAAACAATTAGAACATATCAATAGAATCATCTTTATTCTGAATATATACGCGACTCATTAAACCTGTATTTATTTTATTTATAACATTTATTTATAATTGGGGTTTGGTCACAAATTGACCATGTCACCCCAGTGATTAACAGCAAAATAAAACAGAAAAAAAAAAACAAAATGTACACAAACAATCAATAATTTACCGGCTTTTCATTCCAACCATAACCAGCGTGTAAAGCATTCTTGCTTCCTCGGATGTCGGGAAAGCAAGAATAGCATTACATACGCCCACAGATCTGAATGAGTCATTCATTTTATTCTCCAGTGCTAGTCTTTGGGCTCGGTTACGCGTGCATTCTAATATTATGTTGTACACATCATCTACAATGTTACATATGTCAAAATTTGGTAACGACTTCACTTTTATTAAATATAAAAAGCTATTCAGTGGAATGTGCACTGAACGGAGTACTTAATTCATTCAGTTCGACTGATTTTAATTTTGTCGAACCAGGTATAACGCAGTTAACAGTTAACCTGCATTACTTTTCAAAATATTTAAAATAGCTAGAATGAAATTTATATCATACGATCATAAACCAAAGGAACGATGTATTGTTTTTAATTTTAAATCGATAAATTGATACCAAGGTCACATAAATCGTAAGCAACCCGAGTTCCACGCTTTGACGCAACTTCAACACTAATATTGCGCAATTTTAAGTCAACGACCTGGACCTTTCCTCGAGCAGGTAAATGCAAATATTAATGTTCAAATACCAAAGATCAAATATCAGTCAACTACCTTTGCATTGACAAATATGTTGTTCATACAAAAATACTAAAAAGTGCGAATAAAAATGGGAGGACGGGGTTAGGATGGTGAAAATTTGGGGTTGTATTTTTTGATGGCAAATAAAAAAAATACATAAATTAAAATTTGTCAATTAAATATTAAAAAAATCTGGATATGGACACCCTAATCACCTAGAGGTATAAAATATACTTTACGACCTATTCTCATACCTATACTTATTTATATATTTAAAATTTCATAAAAATCGGTCCAGCCGTTTCGGAGGTGTTCAAATACTAACACCATGACACAAGATTCTACTATTAGTTACTAAAGTCGATCGGTATATAATTATATGTTTATATGTACAATATATTGATATACAATTGATAAATAGAATATAACAGATTGGTAAATTATTCTCCATTTACCAAACTCGCCGTAAAAAATTACACAAGAAATTTAACTGAACGACAGTTTGTGAAACAAAATAGATATATATTTTTCGTTAAATTCCCTACGAAAAGTTCCACCTCGAGACTCATTACTACTGACAACAGCGTAATTTTAAGACCAACGGAGGCCGAAGAAACGTGAAACAGCAATTCTCTCTATTCCCAAATGTAATGTAACTAGAACAGAAATCGCTTAGTTTGAGATTTTTGTTAAGAAATACGCGTCCAACGACGATCTTGGGCAATACTAAGAGTTTAATATACAGTAAATACGACATAAAGGATAACTGTATAAAAAATCTATATAAATAAAAATTAATCGCAAAATATGTTGCTAAGCTCAAAACTTGAAGACGACTGGTCCAATTCGAGTAATTTTTGATTCGATTTATTCCTTAGACTCTGAGGGAGGTTTTTATGGAGAGAAAAATTGAAAAAATTGCACGGAAAACCCTAAAAATCAATTTTCTTTTTCTGCAATCGTGAACGCAACTTCAAATTGCTATTAGCAACTTGAACGCATTCGTAATTACGATGCTTTTTTTTCATTTTTGAGTTGTCGCATGTAATTTTACCATTTTACTGCAGTTTGCTTAAAAAATTCGCTTTCTCAGTTTGTATTCTGAAAAAGCGAATAATCTCTATGAATATGGGCATAGCTAAATGTTTCCATATGTTGGTATGTATCTACAAAAAAAAATCATATTAAGGCGAAACGGAGTTCGCGGGGAAACTAGTTATGAATAAAAACCTTGACACTTGAAAATTAATGGTTTTGTTCAAAATAAAAAACACAAAACTCACACTTCATTTCAAAATACAGATTCGTGAGGATTTGATAAAAATATTTAGTGGTAATTTCTGTACAACCTATTGTATTGTAGGTGAGTAAACTTATATTCAAACTTAACCAGAAGCATCTGTATTGAGTTATCGTAACAGAAGAAGTTGCTTTTTCAATAAGTATTTTCTTATATAGTAAATAAAAGCGACTTTTGAAAAAATCATCTGAATTTCCTTAGGTAGTAGTTAGGTAGGCTAGACTTAAATTGTCATAAACATAATAATTTACATACAGGCACAATTTACCAAACATAAAAAGTACTTTTCCTATTCGACTTTGAGGAGTTTTCCTGGTATATGTTCGAACTACAATGTGCAGTGCCAATGAAATTAAAATGTAAACTCCTTGATAATAATCCCCTTTGGAGTATAAAGAATATTTTCATACATAACAAACATAAAAATACTACCGAATCGAGAACCTCCTCTTTTACAAGTGGATTAAAAAATAACTTAACTGAAATACTTAATTGTGCAATGATGTAGGTATTACATTATTTATGAAATTGAAATCAAAATATTTTTATAAAATACTTACTTATTATATGTATTGTTACATAGAGTGTGTAAAGACTTATACTTCGGAAATTACGTACGAATGTTTGAACAAGAAATAACTAACAAAACCAACTGTATTTTATGACATTATATCATCACAGCCGCAACATTGCAGGATCATACGCCTCTTCCTTCGGGAAAGTACGAGCCTAATCATCACGCCAGACCACGGCGTAATGACGATTTCAAACTCTGAGAAACCCACAGTTCTATATTTTCTCACATACAGTAATATTACAAGAAAATTTCACATGTCCATGTTCCTCATTTTGTTTTCCTTCACCGTCAGCCTTTATTATTACTAACTTAATTGAATAAATGTACGCGAAGTTCGAAAAATTCGTTGGTATATGCTGAGGTTTGAAACTGCGAAATTCGAATTGATATGTCATCTTTCAAACCTCTATAACAAGATATACATAAATAGGTACTCAAAATCTTTCAATTTATAACCGCTCGCATATCCAAATTCGCGTATAATCTTAACAAACTTATACTTACCAAGTCAATTTTACACTAAATAATCACATCTCAATGTCAAAATATAAGGTAAGCCAGCGGCGTGGTGTTTCTTCATTGGTTTAAGAAAAGTCACGAATTAACAATGTCTTTAATTTTAGATCAGAATTTAATTACCTATTGTAACTCAGGTACTAACTTTGTTTTCTTTTGACATGAAAGTAAAAGTTTTAAAGAAAATTAAAAGCTACTGCTTTTAAAATGTTGTAATTCTTAATAATAACATTTGTTTTTCGTTGAGAATTTCTAAAGCTTTGAAACTTTTTTATGAATTGTATAATCATGTATAAAATATGAACTTCAGGTTTTAAAAATAAATAATAATTTCAATATTTATTACAAAAATTTATCATAAAATCATTTCAGATATACGTACAGTATTCTGAATTCATTTTATATATTTAAATTATGATTAAGCTTTGCCATCACGACAGAGTCGAATCAGAATAATTTTAATTTAAAATTCAAATTGATTTTTAAATTGAATATAAAATCAAAATTACTTTCATATTAATATTGAATAGTAAATCAAAACTCTTAATGAAAATGTATGTAAATTCACTTTGAGATTATATTTTTAAATCATATTTAACCACGGCGCCTTAAAACCAATAGAGGCGTTTTGGACATTTATTATAATGTATTATTTTCTTTAAAAAGTAATAAGTATTTTACGGGAGATATAGTTAAAATTGTGTCAATTTTTTAGGTATTGATGGAATCAAATTGTCAATTTTAGTTCCTTCTAATCAATAAAATCAAAGTATTATTAAGTAGATTTTTTATTGCGTTATAAATTATGTTGTAATAGCGAAAAACATAATTTACTTACTGCTAAAACACTAAAACTTTTTTGAGTATTTTATTAACGAACAAGTTGCTCAATTGAGAATGGGTAGGTAAATAGGTTTTATGCCTTCTTTTGTTTTCTCAAACTTAAATATATATCCCATGTCACTCATACAATTAAAACGAGTCTAATGGGTCTCATATATTAAAATCTGTCCAACCGTATAGACTATAAAATGTACTAAAGAAATAGATAAATAATACTTTATTAAATTTAGGCCCTAAGAAAGCACTTATGAACATCAAAACTACCACCGGTTCGGAAAACAACCCAGTCATCGCGAAGAACGGGCAAGAAACTCGATCGGGTACATCTTTTTAACACATATATTTCCAATACATCATAAAATCGTTTTAGTGGATGCACAGAGAGGAAACCTCATCATCATCGTTCACATATTGATTCACTCTATAATAGCCTTATGACACCAAGACCCGCTTGACGTGGCGCTTATTCTTTCAGTCCGGCAAATCGGTATCATGCTTTGGGACTTTACATTGCACGCCACAATCGTTTTTATTCTATGCACAGAGATGAGTCAATTCCAGACATCACCATCGTTCACATATTGATCCACTCTATAACTCAATAGCCTTTAAACACCAAAACCCGGAGTAGCACAGTGAAGCTATTAAGACCTTGCTAGGTCAATAGGGTAGTCAGTTCGAAAAAAAAAAAGCATGATTTAGCGCTTAAACTCACAATATCCCTTCGGACCTTGTTGTAAAATCTAACACTATTACCTAAAAAACTATTATTGCCTTTACTAAGTCTGAAACATGGAACAACCTGTTTGTCATAGTTTCTAGTATTTAAATCATGCCGGTTTTTTTACGAAATTCAGCTATACACTTATGTACTCACAGATACATTTATATAGTCGAAAAACAATACCCACTTTCCATGCACACGGGTAAAAACTTTTACTATACTACTTAATTTTAATTTTTATTTAATTGGTAAAAAACATGTCAGATGTTATTAACATAAATAAAAAAAACAGATGCTAGGATTACTTCACAACGACTATAAAAAATCCACATCATAGAATATCTAACGATAATATGTACTTTATTTCTAGAGACTTAATTTTTACCAAACAAAATCGACCTTTTATCGCAATGGTTTAGGAGAAAATAACTTCATAAGAGTGCGTCCACGATTGCTTTATATAACCTTTCACCTACTATTCATTTCAAATGCAATCGTGTAAAAATACTAAAATTCCTATCTTTCGAATGATCTTCTGTATGTTATGTCATCGCCGTTCGTAACTAGCTCTCTCTTTCACCGTGCCGAACAGTAGTTTAATTAGACAAGCTAACTGTACCGGTTAGCGGAAATCTCAATGGTCATTCGTAATATCGTTACAACTCGTAGGGTGAATCGATTATCAAAAATTATTTTCAAAAAGAGAACAGAAATTTATTTACTATACAATCGATTCAATTAAGCTCTGTTTGTGGCCAGAATTTTAGTATACGGATAAAGTAAATAATGGGATTACTAAAAAGAAAATTAGGAAATTATAGCGTAATAACAAATGTAGTAACCTACTTAGTACTTAAACAATTCCATATTACTAAAGTTCCCAAGTCTACTTACATTACATATAATAAGAATGCAAATTTAATGCGCCTTTACTTTCCAGATTTTTGTAAAAAAAGTTATTGCAAGTACCTAACTAAGAATAAATAATAAAATACATGTAAATCATTTTTAGAAATATATGCCTGTCTGTTTGTTTGTTTCTTCACGCGTCACTGCGAAAGTAAATAAAACGTTAACGAGAAATTCATAAAACTGTTGTGGGGGACAGCGGCTGAGGTAGACACCATATTTTTATTACAAAAACGGGCAGTTCGAGCAATTTACAATATGGAACCACGCGAATCCTTAAAGACCAAGTTCAAGGAATACGGTATCTTGACTCTGCCCTCCCAATACATTCTTGACAATTTAATGTATGTCCGTAAGAACCTTGAAAAGCTAGATTTCGTAAAAAACCGGCACAATCTAAATACTAGAAATTGTGACAAACTGGTTGTCCCACGTTTTAGACTTAGTAAGACCTGTAATAGTTTTTTGGGAAATAGTGTTACATTTTACAACAAGGTCCGAAGGGATATTACCGATTTGCCGGATTGCGAATTTAAGGGCCATGTCAAGCGGGTTTTAGTGTCAAAAGGCTCTTATAGAGTGGATCAATATGTGAACGATGGTGACGTCTGGAATTGACTTATCTCTGTGCGTCCATTACAAACGATTGTGACATTTACTATTATATATAATATATTATTATTGTAAATATTATATATATTTCTTAAAAATATAAAACAAATCGAGTTTCTTGCCGGATCTTCTCGATGACTGGGTTGTTTTCCGAACCGGTGGTAGTTTTGACGTTCATAAGTGCCTTCTTAGGGCCTAAATTGAATAAAGTGTTTTTCATTTGATTTGATTTCATCCAGCTGCTACCTAGAGAACTACTTCCCCTCCCCCTTTAAGTTTAGCGTGGTTACCAGCTTGGAACACGTCATTTAACATCAGGTTACATTGCGGTCAAACGCTGATACGTACTTTAACCGGATCTTGGAATGTCATGTAGTTGATTTTATATTTTATTCATAATGATGTGTTATTTCATAATTTATATCATAATATAATAGTGTTATAATTGTTTTTGGCAATAAATAGCGAAAATATTGGAATATTTCATAATAAATTCCCTTATATACCGACATAGTGTGGATTGATATAATAAGGAATAGTACGGAGTGCATAAATTATCATATTGAGCAAGGACCGCTACTGCCATAAGCTTTGTGCTGCTAAGAAGCAATAGTGGAAAGGAAGTTGCATTTTATTTTATTTTAGTTCTTAAATTTTATTCCGTATATAGTAAATAAATATATATTTATTTCAATATTTATCCTACTAGTATTATGATTTATTGTATTTAGGGCGTTACGTCTTAATCCCAAGGAGGGTTGATGTCAGGCAGGCGGCCGATCGTAAAAATTAAGTCAAATCGTACTTCACAACATGTTAAGTATGAAAACTAGATTAGGGTTTACTCAGGGTAGGACTCAAAGTAAGAAAGGAATTCGGGATGTACGGTTGAGATTTGCGAGTTGGAATGTGGAAACAATGACTGGAAGAGGAAGAGAATTAGCTGATGTCTTGCAAAGAAGACGCATAAATGTGGCTTGTTTGCAAGAGACGAAATGGAAAGGGACGAAAGCGAGAGAGATTGGTATAGGATATAAATTCTACTACTGTGGGAGTAACGGTAAGAGAAATGGTGTAGGAATTGTATTAGACAATGAGCTTAAGAAATGTGTGACGGATGTAAAAAGAGTAAATGATAGATTAATATTGGTGAAATTATTGATAGAACAGATGACGGTCAATATAATAAGTGTGTATGCGCCGCAAGCTGGGTGTAATGAGGCTGTAAAAGAAAAGTTTTGGGAAGATTTTGATGGGGTGATGATTGATATTCCACAGAATGAGGATATCTACATCGGAGGTGATTTTAATGGGCATGTGGGAAGAGAGAGTGGAGGTTATGAGAGAGTGCATGGAGGCTGGGGTTTTGGGAATAAAAACAAAGAAGGTGAAAATCTCATTCAAGCTGCAGTTGCTTTTGACCTTGCCATAGCTAACACTTTTTTCCAAAAAAGAGACCAGCACTTAATCTCATACAATAGTGGTAATCACACTACCCAAATTGATTATTTTCTCTTACGAAGAAATAATATTAAAATAGTGCAAGATTGCAAGGTTCTGCCTGGAGAGATATTAGCTACTCAACATCGTCTATTAGTGTTAGATTTAAAAATAAAATTAAAACTTGCTGGAAATCAGGCGAATGCTCCACCCAAAATTAAATGGTATCTAATAGAGAAAGATGAGTATGTGAAAGAATTTAGAACAAAAGTTGTTAATAAAATGATAGAAATGGAAAATATGGAAGCGAAAACTGTTAATGAATGTTGGAATGAAATGGCAACATGTGTAAGGAACGTAGCAAAGGATGTTTTTGGTGTAACGAAAGGAAGAGGAAAGATAGATAAGGATACTTGGTGGTGGAACGAAGACGTACAAAAGGCTTTGAAAGAAAAAAAAACTGCTTTCAATGAATGGAAATGTATTGAAGACCAAGATAGTACGATTAAAGAAAATAAGAGAATAATGTATGTAGAATGTAGAAGAAATGCAAAAAGGGCAGTTGCTATTGCTAGAGCTAAAGTACAAGATGATTTGTACCAATCACTAGAGAGCTCACAAACACAAAAATATTTGTATCGATTAGCAAAAGTAAGAGAAAATAATACAAGAGATATTACACACGTTAAATGTATAAAAGACGATGGAGGAAAAGTTTTGATGAATGATGAGGACATAAAGAGTCGTTGGAAGAAATATTTTGAAAGACTGATGAATGAAGAAAATGACAGGACCGGAGAGTTAGAGACCGTACCGTCAAATTTAGGCGTTGTACAAGAAATAAGTGAGGATGAAGTAAGAAAAGCTGTGAATGGTATGAAAAACGGAAAAGCCGTTGGGCCAGATGGCATACCGGTTGAAGTATGGAAGTTTTTAAAAGTAGATGGGTGGATGTGGCTGACTTTATTTTTTAATAAGATATTGCTAGAGGAAGCGATCCCAAATGAATGGCGCGATAGCGTAATAGTGCCTATCTTTAAGAATAAGGGTGATGTGCAGGACTGTAACAATTATCGAGGAATAAAGCTGATGTCACACAGTATGAAGATTTGGGAAAGAGTGATAGCGAGACGAATAAGAGATGAGACTGAAGTGACTCCGAATCAATTTGGGTTTATGCCTGGACGTGCGACATCTGATGCCATTTTCGCACTTAGGCAACTGTGTGAAAAATACAGACGTGTACATAAGAATTTGCATATGGTGTTTGTTGATTTGGAGAAGGCATATGATCGAGTACCCCGAGATGTTCTGTGGTGGGCACTGAAAAAAAAAAGAGTGCCTGAGAAGTACCTACAACTTATTCGTTGTATGTACAGTCAAGCCAAAACACACGTTAGGTCCGAAGCTGGAGTTACCGATAATTTCAATGTGGCTGTAGGTTTGCACCAGGGTTCAGCTTTAAGCCCTTATTTATTCCTTCTTGTTATGGATGCGTTAACATCAGACATACAGGAGGAGACACCCTGGTGTATGCTGTTTGCTGATGATATTGTTCTTGTCGGCGAAGATGCTACCGAGGTCCAGAGTAGGCTGGTAAAATGGCGAGAAAAACTGGAGAATGTTGGTTTGAAAATCAGTAGACTAAAAACTGAACATTTGTTTTGCGACTTCGGTGGTCCATCCAGCTTTTCTCCTATAGCTTTAAATGGTATAGCCTTACCAACCTGCTCTGATTTCCGGTATCTCGGTTCTCTGATCCAAAACGATGGTTGCATAGACAAGGACGTGAGGAATAGGATAAATGCAGGGTGGATGAAATGGCGAAAGGTGTCTGGTGTCGCTTGTGACCCACGAATGCCCTTGAAACTCAAAGGGAAGGTGTATAAAACTATTATAAGACCAGTAATGTTGTACGCATCTGAGTGCTGGGCGACTAGAGAGACGGATGAGAGAAAACTACATGTGGCAGAGATGCGAATGTTAAGGTGGATGTGTGGTGTAACTAGAATGGATAAGATTAGGAATGAATATATCAGAGGAAGTTTGAAAATAGCACCAGTAACAGATAAGTTAAGGAGTAATAGGTTAGCATGGTATGGGCATGTTATGAGGAGAGATGAAGACCATGTAACTAGAAAAGCTTTGAGTATGACGGTCGATGGATATAAGAGTAGAGGAAGACCGAAAAAAGGATGGATGGATTGTGTGAAAAATGATATGTGTGTAAAAGGTGTGTTGACTGAGATGACATCTGATAGGGAGCGTGGAAAAGGAAAACATGTTGTGCCGACCCTACTTAGGTGGGATAAGGGTAAGAAGATGATGATGAATGATGTGTTATTTCACTCTATATTTTGTAACATTGGCTGTTTTACGTAATAGATTGTTTATTGTGGACAAATGAAGTGAATGGGAAATAATACCACAGAACATCGATTCTGACATGCCACAAAAACTCCCTTGGAAATTCTAACAAGAGGCCCACCATCTTGTTAGTACATTGAAACGATTCCAATGAACTTATAATTACTTACTTCTACAATGGCAGTAATAATCTACTACATTGGTTTCTAAAAGTAAAATAAAACATATAAAGTATAAAAGAAATTTCATTAAGCAAAGATAAAGCAATTATAATTCCTACAGTTGAAAATAAATAAACATAATTATGACATGTAGAATCTATAACCGGATAGCGAATAATGATTTTCACAGACTATTCGTAACGTTTAAAAAGCGGAACTGTAAACGCAGGCGATGGTAATCAACGTTGCTCATGAATACTTAGTATACATTCCAGACTCCACGATGAGGTACTTCAAGCGTGAAACTTACTTGATCGTATTTAAAATTATATAAACTAATTTTTTGACGGTATCTTGGAATGTCATGCAGTGGATTTTATATTTCATTCATAATCTTGTGTTATTTGGCTCTAAATTTTGTAGTATTTGTGTTGTTTTACGTAGTATAGTTTGGTTATTATGTACTAGTGAAGTCGACGGGAAATAATGCCACGGAAAATGATTTCTGACGCCACAAAAACATCATAGCAAGTTCTCAGAAGACGACCGCCATCTTGTTAATTAATTCATTGAAATGATCGCAATTCTCGACTATAACAGTTATAATCTACTAGAAGATTAGTTAACAAAAAAATGTATTGTTTATTTCAGGTGTGCAGTCTGTATGGTCTAATGTTAGATAATGACTGGAGCCTATAGCTATCTATAAGGAATACAGTTATAATAACATATTGTTATTCTTAAACAAAGATTATAATTGTTACAACTATTACTTAGCACGTCAAGTCCGAAATGCTAATTTTATTCCAAGCGCGATAAATGTTGCTATAATTATAACGACTTAAAAAGCGTACTGTAGTGAATAATTACGATTTAACATATACTGCCATTAAACGAAATAGCTACAAAATATAACGCCCAATTATTGCTATAGTAAAGATAGCATTTCGTAATAATCGTTTAAATCCCGGAATCTCTATATATAAATTTCTTCTGTGCGTGTGTATGTCACTGAACTCCTACAAAACGGCTGGACCGATTTTAATAAAACTTTGTGTGCGTATTCCAGTGGATCCGAGAACGGTTTAGATTCACAATTGGACCCGGTAGGTGGCGTTGCGGTTGACTTTTAGGATTTTTTTTATTATCAAGGCAGAACAACGTCCGCCAGGTCCGCTAGTTAGAATATAAAAAGCGATCGTTCAAAAAATAACACATATTTCAATGTAGTTCGTTCTCGTTTACGAAATTGATCTATGATTATATTCGGACAATACAGTAACTCATTTGTTTCCATTTACATCTAAAAATAATATTTTTAATATTTCGATTTTAATACGTTACAATTATAGCAGACTTATCGTTTCCAGAATAATTACGGATTAAATTGTTTCCAAAATTCACGTTATAATATATTAAACACCGCTACCCCTATCTACATCGTAATACTTCGCGTTGCAATATATAAAGTAGCAAGTACTGTTGCTTTAAGGTAGAAATATGTTTGTGAATGTGCTGCTTCCGCATCCGAACCTTGCGCACACTTGCTGACTTTTTAAGCTGTTTCTATAAATTGTATGTAAATTGAATTGAATGTATGATTGAAATTGAATGTAATATTCAGATAAGTTCAGTATTCGATACGAGCATTATTTTCATACAACTAATAATATAAATGCAAATGGAAGTTCGTTTGTTTCTTATGCCGTAATTACTCAACCAATGATCATAAAATTTGCATGCACATTGTCATACCACAGAAAAAGATATAATAGAGTACCTTTAATACAGAAAAAAGTATTCTTCCCAAGGGATAGGCCATTAATGCAACGAAACCGCGTGAAAAATTTGGTTTCGTTTAAATTGAGTACTTAGTCCAATTTTTATGAGACAAGTCGCTAATTATGTAAAAATAAAATGGCTTCATAAGCCTTGGTTATTAATAATAACTACGTCTTAAATCAACTATAAATTAAAATTTGTAATCTTTTGAAATGATTAAATAGGGCTTTTAATACGTCGTGCACTTAATTATATATTTTATATCGTATCCAAATGGCATTCAAGCGGAAATTTTAACCCAGCACCGTGTCTGGCATAGGGTTGCCTCCTTATATTTTATTATTCTATTCAATTACATTCAAAGGCACCTAAAATCTAACACCGGCTCGAAATACTGATTCGAATGTTCAATTCGGCCACTGAGCGATGTATTTGATCAATTTCCTTAATCGTTTAATGATTACACTGCATTTACATACCGTATTGTTGTTTGTTTTTTTTTTTCATATCTATATATAAATAGGTAAAGCTAAAACCGTTCCATTTTCTTTTCTGTTTGTAAACCGATGTTCTTTTTACTTATATTTAATAGATATTGACGAGCTTAGCGTTAAAAAAAATGGAAACAGTTAATTTTATTAACATCGACGTGTTGAAGTCTTTATTTGTATATAAATACACCTATCTTTATATATAAATTTCTTCTGTGCGTGTGTATGTCACAGAACTCCTCCGAAACGGCTGAACCGATTTTGATGAAATTTTGTCTGCGTGTTCCAGTGGATCCGAGAATGGTTTAGATTCACAATTGGATTCGGTAGGTGGCGCTGCGGTTGAATTTTAGATTTGTTTTTATTATCAAGGCAGGACAACGTCCGCCCGGCCCACTAGTATTATATAAATATATTATTTGTCAAATATAACCAAACAAGCGGGTCAGCGGCCCCGCCCTGCTAATAAGGAAAACCTTGACAAATTATACATTTATACTTTCCTCATGAATCACTTTATCTACTGGTGAAAACCACATACAAAATTCGTTAAGTAGTTTTTGTGTTTATCGCGAACAGACAAAAATGGCGGAGGACTTTGTTTTATAATTTATTTATTTATTTAGGTTACCAACAGAGTTAACATCAGTACATGTTATTAAAATACAGTAAAATGTACAGTTCAACATTTTTGCCAGATATGACCCTATTTACAGACAGCAACGACATGCATATAAAAATTATTAGTTCATAATATAATTTAAATAATTAACGAGTTCAAAATATCGATATGAAGTAATACAATTAATTATAAATGATAATATATAGTGATATATCGAATCTTAAAAACTAATGTGCAGTGATACTTCTTTGGTTTATCTATATAAAAATCGGTAGTGGTAGAACAGTTAAGAACGTCTCCTTCCTCTATGTCTCATCCGATTTTCTTCATTCTTTTTTTCATTAGTAAAAAAAGGTTTTTTGTACCTACGGTTGAAATTCGCCCACTTTACGAGCACTCGTATGTATTAAGTTATGCATATAACAGAACGCTCATAAATTATATTACATACCATACGAAGTTCCGTAGTATAAAAACTTAACTATACTCACTTACTCATTTTGGTATATTACATTTTGGTACAGACATTTATAAAACTTATAAAAACGTATGTAATACAAATACACCTTATGTCACCTACGACACGCGTTACGAAAATGTTAGTCTACTATACCGTGGTATGAGAAGTTTTACTTTAATAATTTAAAATTTCTATACATTTTTTATATTTAAATTTCTATACAATTTAAAATATTGTACATAGAGCGTTAGTGTGAACCCTATCCTGACATACGATGGAAGTACATAATTACCTCGAGTGTAATTATTTTAACGGCGACCGGTCATGCATATCAGTACAGGGAATGCCTTCACAATTCATTTATACTGTGAACTTTTTTAATTCTATAAGAGCTGAGGATAAAAAAAGTTCTGTTCACACATCTAAAAATATTATGAAAGTTCAGTAAAATAAATGCAGTACAACCGAAGAATAACATCGATCTTTGTTTTAGTTTTCATCAAAATTTGTTACCGATGCATTGCATTGGTATTTCTCATACCACGTCTAAAAGGAGCTTCTTAGTTCGGTTGTGTGGTTTTTAATTATTTTTTTACCTCAGAATTTAAACATTTATAAACCAATTTAGAAATATATTTTTTTATATTGGAAGGGGAATATTTCCAAGTTAGTCTTATTTTAATATTATTAGTATTAGACCTTGGAAATTAACGATACATCAGATAACATCTCAAAGTTAAATAGGAAATGTACAGTGAACGATATATTGGTTGGTTATTTACAATATAAGACTAGGTATATACCTGCCTAGGTATATACATACCTAGGTATAACCCTTTTTTTTATTGACGTGGGGAAATCCCTTGTGGATACGCCTCACCCTCTAGGAGGAGAGAGGGTTATGTCCGACTCGCAAGGACTAAAACCCCACGGTGTACCGTCAGCTGCATGTTAGGGGCGGCCAGGGAGCGGTCCCAATCTCTCCTGAGAAACCTAGGTATAACCTAAACTAACTATGGTCAAGGATGTTCTAGTGCACTTTTTAGAGTAGATGTTATTTATGGAGTCTATTTTTTGTTATTTTTTTCTTATTATTATAATGCATGCATGGGAATGCAAATATCTTGTCCACTTGAAATATGATGATTACTCCAATAAGTGCTAGTGTAGAAAGACATTTGTTAATAGTTCAAATTCTTTCACCATGTTTACCTTCACCTTCAAAAACTTCATCGCATCAGTCTGCCATTCCCAAGGTAATCCTGTAGATAAATGCATTTACAATGTAACAATACACTGATTTCGCAAACCAACATTTACCTATACACTAGTGTTGCTTAATACCAGAGATCAAACTTAACTTGGAAATTGGATGTTCTACTAACTTTATACGGTACTAGCCTCTGCCCGCGACTTCGTTCCCTTGGAACAGTTACTTTGGTCACACGAACACGACAACGAAAACTCTCAAGAGGAAAAACTACCCTGATTTTGAAACATTCTTCAATGGTGCTCCGCTCCTATTGGTCTTAGCGTGATGATATATACATATATATATATATATATATATATATAGAACCTATATATATATATATATAACCTTTCCCTATAAATGAGCTATATAAAACTGAAAGAATTTTTCAAATCGAACCAGTAGTTCCTGAGATTACCCTCTACAACGTCACAAACTTTACCTCTTTATAATATTAGTATAGATAATTATACATTAGTATTTTATTTGATAAAATAATATGCAATACTGCTAACGACATTTTGAAAAAATTAGCGTATATTTATTTAATAACACTTAGAATCTGTAATAAAAGTCCTGATACGATTTCAAATAGCTTGGATACGACCATTATAAATATGAATATTCTTATCAATAAATGTTGTCTTCAGCTGTAATTACGTAGCATAGGATAATTTTAAACGAAGTAGAAGGTTACGTGTTCAAACCACGTCGGGATCACCACTGTACGAGCCTAGACTGACTTTGAGAGTGATATAGTAAAACTCGAAGTGCGTAAAAAAGACTATTTTCATTTAACTCCTTATATGGTGTTTATAGTTGCAAGAAATCTTTCAATCGTTTCAATGACATACATATTCAATTTACAATGAATTTAAACATTTCAGCTAGTCTGCCAAAAAGGATGACATACTCGAATCATAGAGCTACATTCTTATTATTGGAAATATATTCTGAGCTACTTGTTAGTGTTTTTATAATCTATTTATAGTTCCTTTGAGGCTCTATCAGATCAAAGCTACTTAATGTATCGATATAGGTCTATGACCATTCGTTATGAAATTTTTCGTAAATATTTCTAGGCTACTTATTTTTTGGATTCGATTTACACGATTGTTATTTTTTAATGCCCAACGAAGCAGGAGGAATCAGGTGGTAGATAAATAAATAAATTCTATGTTTAGCATGAAACTGAACGGAAATATCTGCTTCCAATTTGATTACAATGAGAGCCATGCCATCTATGTAAACGGGATCGGCATTCACCTACGGTTTCAGGACATCATGGTTGCTAGGGATACTCTAGTTCTTAAAGACCATACTATATACCTATGGTGCAAAGGCACCTGATTCTAAAGGCCACAGGAAGCCTAATCTTTAGCGTTATTAATTATGAGCTAATTAGGTACAATTTATGAAATTTTATATTTGCCAAAAGCGCTGATAAAGCTTGGAGCCTTCAATTGTATTCTACAAATGTTGGTGTTTATTAGAAATCCATTTGCAAGAACAGTTTGATGCCAATGTACTAAACAATATTTATTGGGAAAAGAAATTGTTGGTGACATAACATCAGCGCTGTCGTATATATTAATCATAATGAAGATCATTTTAACTCCACATACTCTCTTATACGCTCATTGTTCCGTCAAACGTGTAATATATCGAGTTAACGCCTACAATAATCAAGAAAACTTATCACATGGCACTTTTACTTAATGTCATGTGAAACGGTGAAACGAGATATTGTCTTTACTTATCGCCCGTTTTCTTTGTTAAATTGCCTCTCGTCTAAGTAATGATTATTTTTGTAGACGATATTACAGATCTTATGTTTTTTGGAATATGTTTTACATAGGATATAGATAAATAAAGAATATACAACTAATATTTACTTTTGGAGTTTTTGGCGGGATTTTGGTCTGTCATGTAGTGGTTTTTATTTTTTATTCATAATCTTGTGTTACTTGACACTATATTGTGTAAAATTGGTAGTGTTTTATGTAATATATTGTGTTTATTGTACATAAGTGAAGTGAATGGAAAATAACACCACGGACCATAAATACTGAGATGCCACAAAATCTCCATGGAAAGTTCTAACAAGATGGCCACCATCTTGTTAGTTCATTGAAATTATATCAAGAAACTTGTAATATCGATACTCACTTGACAATGGCAGTAATAGTCTACTAGATGACTGGTTGCCAAAAAAGGAATGGAAGAAGATTTTGTAATACTAATAACTATTCGACAATGATAGTAATAATGTAGTCCGGTGAAGCTGTTAAGACCTTGCTAGGTCAATAGCGTAGTCAGTTCGAGATAAAAAAGGTAACAATAATTTAAAAGATTGGTCGCCAAAAATCGTTGTAGGTGGTAGAGCCACTCTGAAGCTATTATTTGTTTCAGCATGAATGGGTTGGCTCGCCCGGGGTAGTAACACCCTCTCATAGAAAACTGACGTGAAATAACAGTGCTTGCATTGTTGCGTTTCGGTAGGTTAGTGAGAGCGCCGGAGGCCCATCTCCTCTCTCCTCCCCTCCCTCTCCTGTCCCGCTCCCTCCCTATCCCCAAACACAGGTTGGCAACACACTTTCGACTCCCCTGGTATTGTTAGTGTCTATGGACGGCGGTGATCACTTAACATCAGGTGCCCCACCTATTCGTTTGCCAGCAATGGCATAAAAAAATAAAAATAAAATATAGTTAAAAAAAATGCTTATTCTGAAGTGATGATGATTTAGTTTATAGCGTGTTCGGACACAGCGTCGATGGACGTAGGTTCCAATCTTTGCAACGGAGTCGAAGCTTGTAGGGCTTTTTCTAAATCTGCCTGGCTAGCTACCACTCTCAACTTGAGAATCTGTCGCCAAGCAGTTACACTTATACGGTGTTATCACAAAAAAGTTAAATACTTGTTTTAAAAAGGTTTCGAATTAAATGCACCGCGCTCGCCCGAGGCAAGTTCGCGTTATCCTTCTTCGCAAGTCTAACCAAAGCGAGACAAAAAAGCAAGCTGGCGAACATTCAGCGACCGCGGTGCATTTAATTCGAAACCTTTTTAAAGCAAGTATTCAATAAGTATTTAACTTTTTTGTAATAACACGGAAAGAGTCCAGTAGTACAGTCGGCTCTAAGTGCAGCGTGTTCACGATCTTAGATCACGACGTCATTTATCAGATGAGATTGTGGTCAAACGTTAAATCTACAGAGTATTATAAAAAAAATTATAACAGACATTATTATGGTCGATTGTTTGAATATTTAATTATTACTATTCAGAATTATTTTTATTTTATTTTTATGTCATAGCAGGCAAACGAACAGATGGGTCACCTGATGTTTTAAGTGATCACCATCATCCATAGAGACTAACAACACTAGAGGGGGGAGGTCGAAAGTGCGTTGCCAGTCTGTGTTTCGGGTAAAGGGAGGGAGGTAAGGGGGAGAGGAAAGGAGAGGAGAGGATAAGTGGGCCTCCGGCGCTCACACTGACCGAACGAAACGCAACAATGCTAGCACTGTTACTTCACGTCGGTTTTCTATGAGAACGTGGTACTACCCCTAGCGAGCCGACATATTCACGCAGAAATCAGTAATAGCTTCAGCGTGGCTGTACCAACTACTAATTAATACCCATTTATAACATATACATAATGCTTACAAAATTTCATTAGCATGGGTAACGGCTATATGTACTTTTTACTTATTAGGGGCCATTTATGTACTATGTAAGCAGATTTTTTGTAATTTTTGGTCAGCAAAAGTTAGCAATGCACTTAACCCTCCCCTTATAATTACGTAAACATTTATGTAAGTATGTTCAAATCTGTTCGAATTCAGTTAATGAATATTGCTGACGTAATCACCATCCAGACCCCCAAATCTGATGTCATCAAAAATAAGCAAATCAATGACGATCCCCGCACCCCCCCATCAGTGTTTCCGTAATACTTAAACGACCCCTTATGCATATATCAATTTAATTTTTGCCTACATATAGATATATAGCATTAATAATATAGAAAAAAATATATATACGTGATTTAGAATGTAAAAAATAGGTGTATTTATACAATAAATACTTAAATTTTCAACTTTGTTATTTCATATCGAGCAGTCCAACTATTATTTAAAATTAGCGGTATATAGACGACATAGCAATAACAGTAATTTACAGTTAACTTCGTAACAAGCGAAATATCTCCGATGACAACAACATAATAACATGTTTAGACCGTTACTAGTTAAAAATAGCGGATTTTAAAATAAATTATATCTTATGAAATACTGGAAGGTAGTCAATCAAGTTATGTCAGTATGAAAAAACCTTTCTATATGTTTATACTTATATAATTATGCTATCTATATTTATGTATATTTTCAATATATTTTTGTATAAAATGTATGTGGTACTCACAACACAGTACTATCCTCCTTTGGTGATTTATCTATGTTGCCATGTTGCTATTTTAAATTATTCTACGTTGTTACACTGAATATTTGGCATTAAGTTTAAAATATGTATTTGTCACACTTGACATTGGCGAAATTGCCTACAAAGGCATAGGCTATACCGAAAAAAAAGCATCTATCAACAACGAGTCATAAATAATTTCTCCGTCAAAAAAAGGCGTAACTAGCCGAAGCCGGTATCCTCTATGTATCATTTTATCGTTAAGTTACCTTCATCACGTTAACTATGAACAATAAACTTCCGTTTAAAAATATTCAATGTTAAAATTTTCCCATCGCTATAGATTAAACAAAAAATTAAATGACAAGATTTTTAACCGTAGCCTGACGCAACGAGTTTTAAGTATTATATAATAACCCTAGGATAATAACTTTAAAATAAAATAATATTACAGCCATTCTAAAATGATTTCATATTAATTATTTTTATTTAAAAAAATGTTGTCTATAACAAAAATGTCTGACAATAATAAAGTCATGTCTTTAATATCGTTTAAGAGTTAGTGAAAAGAAAAAAGGAATTATAAAATTATTTAAAAATCAACATTTTCACCAGTAGAGGTGTGATGCGCACGTTTACTGGCAGCTAGACAACCCGCACGCTATTCGGAAGATTTTTTTCGGAAGAGCATAAAGAAAGGAATATTAAAGAACTGGCTTTTCTATAATTCTTGTTTTTCTAATGTTGTTAGTTCTTATATTACACATCGTAGGTACACAGACATAGTGGTAAGGTTTTTGACCTTTTGCCCTTTTTTTCGATTTGATTAGTTCATTTAGCCAGATGTGTGTTTCACTAACGATTGATATGATTAGCATTGCCAATTTAGTATAGATAGATTCGCGATGTTGCATTGAAGGCAAGCCCAAGTCGAGGCTCAACCACTTTAGCACTCTTGAGCTTGTTGCCATAGCGTTGAATGCCTTAAGATCTCGCCCTATATGCACGTTGAGTGTCTAAAGGCCCTGAAGGCCAATATTAGTCGGTTTAGAAAAAAAAGCTATCCAAAACTCAGTCAACAAATCCCTAACACCTCTTAATGGACTTTAAAATGTAAATGCGTTTCTAATAGGTCGATTTTAAACAAGGAAGTAATCGCAACGTAGCGCTGTAACGATTTTGCGGTTGAATACATTCAAAATTAACGTGACGAAAGCAGAGCAAATCGCAGTTTCATAATATTTAGTGCAATATACTAGTTTACGGTGCCGGCTTCAATGGTAATTCACTTCCACTTTGACATACGAAACACGATATAACATTTTATACGTATGTTACCTATAACTTGTACCTAAGAGTAAACATTATATTTATCACGCTTTTATTAGCTTCACCTGTATGTATGTATGTATGTAACCGACCCCTTTGAGCTCGATTTTGTCCTACTTTGAACGATCAAATTTAATTCAAACTTTGCACACCTGTCAAAGGTCGATGACAATGCAATAATCCGAAAAAAAAAATTTAACTAAATAATGAAAAATAAATAATAGTTTAAAAAAACTAAAAAAACACGTTTTCATGAAAAATCCATCTAAAAAACAGAAAATAAAACTTAATAAATTTGGATTAAGAATAGTGTAAATTAGAAATAAATGTATATTTTTGTAAA
Organism: Antheraea pernyi; assembly: GCA_015888305.1. Classification (NCBI taxonomy): domain Eukaryota; kingdom Metazoa; phylum Arthropoda; class Insecta; order Lepidoptera; family Saturniidae; genus Antheraea; species Antheraea pernyi. The sequence continues at coordinate 509,639 of MU158845.1, read as the reverse complement.
AAGTGACAAAAAAATGATAACGACCTCCAGATATCAGTATTTTTATCATTTTTTTGTTTTCATATTGAAGAAGTGAAAACTTAAAACGATGGAATAACTGTGTTGTCTTTTGTATTTTTAAATTAATTATGGTGTGAATTATTTAAATTTCATAATTTGTATATTGAAATTATTATCATTAATCTCTCTTTCACATCGATTTGTATTCCGAATAATAATTATATACTTTTTATTCACAGGTCCCTATACTACGCGTTTCTAGTCCGATCTACAAGCCGCGCAAGACCAATACGGTCGGTCACGCTTACTAGCATGCTATCACGCGAAATTTTAAGTTTATCTCCTGCCAAAAAAATATCGCTCAGCGTGCCTAAAAAAGTTTTCACTTCAAAAATTGTGTGCAATAAATTATTTTCATTATGACAATCATTATCTAATACTTGTATTACGCTTTATGACTTTATCTCAGATAATTAATTAAGTATTTCGGCTTTTATATTTCTCTACACATATATCTTTTTATTTATAGATTTCTTCAAGGTTGACAGCATTAAAAGTTAATTTCTTATTCAGTGACTCGATAAGCCATACAAGGACACAGACCGCAAACGGCACAGTTTTACCATAATGTGTAACATTATTTTTAGAGAATACAGAAAATTAATATCAAAATAGTTTGCCCAACACATTAAGTTAAGAAATATTTACGTACAAATATATAATTCATTACAAACTATTCTGAAAGTAGCAATGACATATAACACCACACTTTCCTGTTGTAAAGTATTGAGTGATAATTTTTAAAGCTCACCTTGTATTTCTCGTGTTACGGTCCAAGTTAAATGTTCCAAACGAGTATATTAAGTTTAATACCACACTGAAAACCACTAAACGATTTCAAGGACGATAAATAAACACAACGCCGAAGCGATAAACGTAAAAACTCGACAATTCGCTACATTTCACAAATCACATTTGACCCGAGCAAAGTCTAGGAGCTTTTAAAAATAACAAGTTTTATCTACGTGCTTTTATCGATACACTACGAACATCTATTGAATCATTCGCTAGGATTAAACAAGTATAAGTGAATTATATATTTTTTCTCGATTTTAATACAAGGATGGTTTGTAAAAGCCGTATAATTCTGCTCGGATGAGGGCAGGGACCTCAGTGCACGGAACACTGCGCCGGCGCCGACTGCCGAGACACTAGTACCGTTGCTCTAAGTTGTTAGTGGGGAGGAGGTCGAACCGAACAGGCTTTGACGCCTTTGACATTTTAGAGCTATTTTGTTACTTCATGTCGTTGTCATTCCTTTGTTGTTATTAACACAGACATCAAAAGAGTTCTATTTTGGCAATTGCTATCACAGAATTACCTTGATAATTGACAGGTAAACGTTGCTCTTATTCCATACGCTAAAATAATTTCACTTCGTAATAACATTTTAGATGGTGTTTTTCTGTTTGCTTATTTAAAAAACTATATCATGTTTACAATCGTTCTAACATATTAATAGCGTTTGGTTTTTCGAGACGACTAGCAGAAAAAATTTGTAACTTGATTGCACCTGACGATGGTAACGTGTGAACACCAAAAAAATGCCTAACATCTTGAAGGAGTAAACATTACGCCGTTCGACGCGGCGCGGCGTTCAAACCGGCTACCACATAAAGGAAATACGGGTGGCCTTTATTTCATACACTATTCCTCTGTCGTATCCCTGAATATTGGAAATCGAGAAGATATTTTTATACTTAGGTAATATTAATTAGGCATTATAAGACCTGGGAACCTTTTAAAAGTACTAAAATTACCCAATTAGATCGCCGATTTTAGACATTCAGCATACATATATGTCGTATGTAATAGATGAAATGAAAACATATAAACCAAGACTACTTAATTGTGTTCTATTTTTTTATTAATTTTATTATTTTAATTTTGAAAGATGGAAACAGGTGAATATAATATAATATTTGTCTATCTTATTTAGGTATAATCAGTCCGAGCTGCAGTTGTCTCTCACGCATTCTGTTCGTTATTTCAAGACAGAACAGTCAGAATGCGGCAGCAGTAAACTCATATTTCAACCTATTCTTCGAATTACTTTCAGACAACATTGCAATTTAGGCGCAATCATTTCCTGAAAATTTCAATATTTAGGTAATGATTATTCATACGGTAGGTTTCAAGCGCCCACTCTAAGCTTAGATTCAGGCAAATTGTAATGTTAATAATACTAAAATAAAAACATTGCAAAGTTCAAGTTGAACATCAAGATTTCTGTTCATACTTCATTAGGCGCGTGAGTGACATTTGTGTTAAGGGATAAATTTATAATTTGGCGTCATGCCACGCTACGTCATCATCACCGTATGATGATGCGCGGCTTGCGTCAGACTAGCGAGGTGTAGTTACACATATCAGCTGTCATGTTAAATATTATATTAAGATATATATATTTTTAAATAAATATGATATCACTGTAAGATTCATAGAAACGTATGGTGTAGATCGTTATAATAGATCTTTACCTATGAAATTGCCGTTCTGCAGTTCTGGCCATTTCAAATGAAAATAATTTTTGTTTGGCTAAGAATTCTAATTTCAAATTAATTTTATTTTAAAAACATGGAATTCTTTTTCCAAAAGTAGTCATTTGTTTATTGATTAGTGTTACATTTTCATCGCATTTCAATCTTTTTTGTCATCATGGATACGTTAAAAATTCGAGTAATTATGGAATATGAGTACCGTCGTGGCAGCAACGCGGCACAAGCGGCACGCAACATCAACGACGTTTACGGAGCTAACACTACAAACCAACGCACCACCTGTTATTGGTTTGCTCGCTTCCGTTCTGGGAATTTCGACCTGAAAAATGAACCTCGCGGTCGTCCGAAGACTTTGGTCGACAATGACGAATTAAAGGCGATTGTGGAAGCTGATGATACACAATCTACGGCTGAATTAGCAGCAGCTTTCGACGTTAGCGTCATAACAATATTGGTCCATTTGCGTCAAATTGGCAAGGTAAAAAAGCTTGACAAATGGGTGCCCCACGAACTCAATGATCGCCAGCGCGAAGTACGCGTCAAGACGTGCCTCGCACTGCTCAACAGACAAACAAATGAAGGAATTTTGAAATGCATTGTTACCTGCGATGAAAAATGGATTCTATTTGATAACCGCAAACGCTCAGCAAGTTGGTTGGATCCTGGTTCAGCACCTAAACAATGCCTTAAACGAAAACTTACCCGTAGAAAAGTGATGGTCACTGTTTGGTGGTCTAGCGCCGGTGTGATTCATCACAGCTTCTTACCAAATGGGGTGAGCATTACTGCAGATGTGTACTGTGAAGAACTGAACACAATAATGGAGAAGCTGGCAGATCTCCAACCAGCATTGGTCAATCGCTCGTCTCCGCTGCCCCTGTACGACAATGCCCGACCTCATACTGCACAGCAGACGGTCTCCAAGTTGCAAGAACTGGGGTTGGAAGTTCTCCATCATCCGCCCTACTCACCAGACCTTGCGCCTACAGACTACTACTATTTCAAGAATTTGGATAATTCCTTGGCGGGAAAATAAAACCAGTACCCGAAAGGCAGTACAAAATGCCTGTGAATGAAGTTTCTGTTGGAGAGATTATTAATAACTAAATAAAATCGCGGATATGACTCTTTTCACAAGAAGTGTTGAAAATGCCATAAGAAAGATGGCTCGTAAAAACTCAACCTGTCATGACGGGCTTAGTATTGACCACCAGCAATGCGCAGTTGGCGCGAGTACTCTTTTTGTTTTGTAATCTATGAATAACGCATTCTTGTTTGGCGCCGATTCTAATGAAAATTGTAGTAATTTCTATTATTAAAAATAAAACAGGTGAAACTTGTGATATTAATAATTATATACCAAGTTGTTCGGAGTGCCAACAGATGTGAAAACTAGACTATTTATTGTTAATAATTTTAATTTATAAATTATGAAATTTAATTATATCACACTGTAATTAATTTAGAAATTCAAAACAGAAATTCTATTGTATTAAGTTTTCACTTCTATCGGCAGTCCTTATGACTGTCTCGATTTTTTTTTTTCAAACCATTCGAATATATCACTATTGCTACCCGCCGTTTTATTTACATAATAAAAACATTCTGGAAAGTAAGTCACAAAGCTCTCAAGCCGTGCTCTGAACTTCGAAAGAAATTCGTTCAGTTTCGCTGAGAGTTGAATCCGTTTATCAGATTCCTGACGCATTAGTGACGATTTGCGTGCAGCGCCTCCTAAATCCTCCCATTTCTTGAAAACGTATTCTAAACATCTTTTGAATAAAACAAATAGATGAGATAAAATAAAAGAAATTCGTCTTCTCTATTGATTTTACTTACGCGTTACAAGAATAGGAAAGTATTTGATTATATTCGTCGTCAAATACTGTCCTATTCTTGGTATACATATATACATAACGATCAAGGTATACTTTTGTACGTGCATTACTTAAAAACTGCTGAATAGATTTTGATATTTTTTAAGTTAATGAAATTTATAAAAAGCTACCATTTTTATGAGCCCTGCGCGTTCTTAGATGTGTGTTTTCTAGCCATAGAGAAGTGTGGCAAACAATAGACGACGCAGAGGTAGCCACGAGTATCAGCTGCTACATATATAAAAGAGAAGAGGCTGTCGTTTGTCCGGTCTGATCTCAGAATCGGCTGAACCGATATTAACAAGACTTTTGCTTGTCTGAAATAATAGACTAAACAATAACAATATTAAACAAAGGTAACTTGTCGCTAGCAGGAATCAAATAAAATGTCACAAAAAGATCGCTCACGTTCAGACAAAACATAGAATATAGAGAAAACACGGCAGTTTCTATGTAACAAAAGAAAACAATCTAGTAGAATAAAATTACGAACATCAGTAAGTTTATATGGAATATTTTATTAATAAAAGACGCGTCATCTGATAACGATAATTATTCCTCAGTAATAAATACACACATCTGGTTTTAACAAAAAAAATACAAAATAGAATTATGTAACATTTAAAAATACACATACTTCAGACACCATTTTTGTCACCAATACAAAAACACCTACTAAATTCAATTAGACCACTTATTGGAATTCCAGTCGCATAACATTCAGGTATTATTGTACCACTATTTATGCTAATACATAGCATGTAACAGCGTGCAGCTTGCTTCTTCGGAATACTAATAGCCTCAGTAAGTTCACATTATGTTGGCGTTTCATAGAAACTACAAAATTAACTCATTCGTTTATTAAATACACAATCATATCCATATCCTGTATTCGCCACAAGAAGTGGAATTATTAATAAGGAGAAACAAAAAACTCGAACATAAACCGTCTCTTTTTTGTTCACAGACATCATATTTAATGTTATACGGTCTAACTCACAGTTGAAGTGAACCTAAGCTCGCTTAACATCGGCTGGCGTCTTGCAGTCAGTTGTATGTACCGGTCTTGCCGAGTGGTTGTACTCCTTTTACGGCCTGGATGCTGTTCAGCGGGTTCTCCTGTATTATTGTAGCGCTGCCAAGAACGACAAATAACACTTCTATGAATGCCAAAATGTCGAGATACCTGAGATTGATTACTTCCCGCTTGCAACATCCCTACAGCTCTTTGCATTTCATCTGCCATCAAATGACGTCGCTTCATGACGTAAAGAATATCTAACAATTCAATTATGTCGCTAACCTTATTTAAATGATTGGTAAAATTATAAAATCAAGACTAAACGTAGCAATTAAAACCCACTTAAATTCAAGCAAATTCGCAGTCATTTGAATTTTATGAATAAAATTCAAATGACTGTGAATTTGTTTGAATTTAAGTGCGTTTTAATTGCTACGTTTAGTCTTGATTTTATAATTTTACCAACCATTTAAATAAAGTTAGCGACAAAATTGAATTGTTAGATATTCTTTACGTCATGAAGCGACGTCATTTGATGGCAGATGAAATGCAAAGAGCTGTAGGGATGTTGCAAGCGGGAAGTAATCAATCTCAGGTATCTCGACATTTTGGCATTCATAGAAGTGTTATTTGTCGTCTTTGGCAGCGCTACAATAATACAGGAGAACCCGTTGAACAGCATCCAGGCCGTAAAAGGAGTACAACCACTCGGCAAGACCGGTACATACAACTGACTGCAAGACGCCAGCCGATGTTAACCGCTCGAGAGATAAGTTTGAGGCTACAAATTTCAAGTGGTGTTGATGTAAGTCCTCAAACTGTGCGAAATCGACTGCATGAGTACGGCCTACGAGCTCGACGCCCAATCAGGTGCCCACCGATACGTCACGGGAATCGCGCTCGTCGATATGAATGGTGTAGAGAACGCATAACATGGACCCAGGAACAATGGGATAAAATTATGTTTTCCGATGAGTCGCGATTCGGGTTTAAGCCTGATACAAGAAGGGTGCGAGTGTATCGTCGGCCCGGAAATACTGAAAGGCTCAGGTGCGTTCAGGAAGTTCATCCATATAGCGGCTCAACAGTTATGTTATGGGCGGGTATTATGAAGAACAGGCGAACTGAGCTCGTTTTTGTAAATGGAAACATGAATGCTGAAAATTACATTGAGGATATTCTCAGACCTTATGTCTACCCATTTGCACAAACCTTTGGCTCCGATTTTAGGTTAATGCATGACAATGCGCGTTCACATACAGCTCGGCGAACCAGTGAATACTTTGCAACGGAGAACATCCGGGTATTGCCCTGGCCTGCACAATCGCCAGATCTCAACCCCATCGAGCACGCATGGGACATGCTCCAGAGACGTGTTTTGAAGGACTTGGACGGAGCGACAACAACCCAACAGCTGAAGGATTTGCTACAATTCCATTGGGAGCGAATACCGCAAGATGACATAAACAGTCTCATTAATTCAATAAATAATCGTTGCCGACAAGTTCTGAATAGCAGAGGAGACCATACTTTGTATTAAATTGTTCTATTCTTTCACAATAAATACATTTTCTTTAGAAATTTCATTTTGTAAGAAAAAAGTTTAGTTTCTTATGTATCTTAGTTTCTACAGTATATTCTAATATTGTTCATTTCTGTTATTAAAAGAACTTATAAAGACAACAGCTGTTATTTTTACATCATAGAACCTTATATATTATTTTAAAAATAAAATACAACGTTATAATGTGAAGAACCATCCTAAAATTTAAATTAGTACATGTTGCTTAGACTTTTTTGATGAGTGTACATAGGAGAATATATATAGGATAACTAACTAGAGCCACACTAAATCTATAACTTGCTTCAACTCGGCTCACACGGAGTAGTACCACCTTCTCACAGAAAACTGATGAAGTAACAGCGTTTGCATTGTTGCGTTTCGTAAAGTCAGTAAGGGAGCGTCAAAGTATCTCACATGGGGTACATGTTGAAAAAGTGTCCAGCTCTAAGCACTAAATAATAGTTTCAAGACCCACCAAAATGGCGCTAGATTGGACAAAGGTTATGGATAGTCCGAAATAATCTTGTAAATATAAACTAAAATAACTGTTGTAAGAAAACGTGGAGTGTGATAGTCTTTTGTGAAATTTAAATAATACTTTTAGTGATTTTTGAGTGTTTACTTTTATGCAACTTGTTGAAATAATTGAACAATAATGAACCCTGTTGCTACTGTAGCGCCACCCTAATTTAACGGATTTTAACGAATACTTTTTCATACACAAAGATGATTCTCCTTACTTTTACACTCAATAATTAAAACCCATTAAACCGTTTATATACATATATCTCTATATATTATTAAATATTATATCATATATATTAATACGTGAAGCCTAAACTTTGTATCCCTTTTTAAAGGAATTGCGTGAACGGATGAACGTGAAACTTGGCATAGTTAAAGTTTATATGGAAGAGAAGTGCAGAAAGCTATTTATCTATACTAATATATAAAGCTGAAGAGTTTGTTTGTTTGTTTGTTTGTTTGTTTGTTTGTTTGGTTGAACGCTATGATCTCAGGAACTACCAGTCCGACTTGAGAAAGTCTTTCGGTTTTAGATAGCTCATTTATCGAGGAAGGCTATAGGCTATATATCATCACGCTAAGACCAATAGAAGCAGAGCACTAATGAAGAATGTTTCAAAATCGGGCACTTTTTTTGCTTTTGAGCGATTACGTTATTATTATATACGTTGCCATAGTAACGTGGTAAGTTTCTATTGCAAACATTTTCGAAGTTTATTTTGTTTTCCTATTCAAATAGTTCATACTACTTTTATTTCCAATTTTTTATTTGTTCTATATTACATATTATAAAAATAAAGTTTGTGTATGTACAATTAAAATAACAACAACTCTTTGATGAATGGATATGGCTA
>MU158845.1:408662-499445 GCA_015888305.1 Antheraea pernyi | reverse complement strand
CAATGAAGAATGTTTCAAAATCGGGCACTTTTTTCCTTTTGAGAGATTTCGTTAGTAGTAGTAATAATATTCGTTCAATAGGACAGGCGAAGGAATTAATGCATACTGCCAATTCTGAAGTTATGTTGTAAGAAGTATCAACGCTAACATTTTCAAGTTTTATTTTGTTTTCGTATTCAAAAAGTTTATACTACTTTTATTTCCAATTTTTTATTTGTTCTATATTACGTATATGTACAATTAAAATAACAACTTTTTGATGAATGGATATGGATATCACTAACACTATATAAGAAAGTAATGAAAATTATAAGCTATACATTATCGAACAATATATCTTAAATCTTTTATTTTATAAATAGATATAATATGCCCGTATTGTCGATATACTTAAGTTATTCTTATACGTTGCTATAATAACTGAGTTATATATTATGTTTACTAGTGGGCGCCCAGTGGTCGACATTCGACCATAGTTCATTGATTTTTTTAAGTTTGAATTTTATTAGGGTTAATATCATTGTTGAATGTAGAATGAAAAAGGGTAATTGGAACGTAAGAGTAAAATAATACATACAGTGGAGCATAGCAACCTCCTTCACAACCTTTTTTGAAGTCCTTTATTGACAGATATCAAAATGTCTTTTTTATTTACATGTGTGTATATGTTGTGTAAAATTGAAGCAGTAGTGTAAAGACCACTGGGCGCCCACTAGTAAACATAAATGCTTACACAACATGCACTCTCTACACTCAGTGTTTAAATTCGCCAATATGTCGTAAGCTGGCAACTGGCATGGAGATCAAACCTTCGCTTGAGAAAAGGTCTTTGCCCAGCAATAGGAAACTTACAGACTGGCATAATTGTTATTATTAATATATATACATCGAGTTAAAAGTTCAAATAATGAGAGTTTCTTGACAATATCTCTGACTTTTCGGTAAACATTCTGATATGGTATCTGAAAGGTTTACAAAGTATTATTAGAATATTATCAGAGAAGAGATATTATCAACGTACTGTTTCCGCGATTTTCTGAGGTAACGCTAGCACGCAGCGAAACGTCTCCAAAGAAAAAAAAACACGATTTTGAAATATTCTTCATTGGTGCTCCGCTCCTATTGGCATTAGCGTGATAAACCTCGATAGATGGATAGATGAGATATCTAACACCGAAATAATTTTATTAATCGGATCAGTAGTTACTGAGATTTGCGCATTCAACCAAACAAACTCTTCAGCTTTATAATACTAATATAGATACACCGCCCGTCTACTTTCAAACTCTAAATATAAATATCTTTTAGTCCTTACTTCCTTACTAATATTATAAATGCGAATGTTTGTTTGTTTGTCTGTTACGCTTTGACATCTTAACTACTGAACCGATTGTCGTGACATTTTGTATACACGTTGTCAGAAGTACAGAAGAGGACAATGTGTACCTTTCATATAGACAAACAGTTCCAGTCCCTCAGGATAGCTTAAATCTACATTGAAACGAACTAAACCGCGAACAAAAGCTAGTTACTTATAATATATTTCCTCAACCAATTTAAAAACACATGAAACTGTTCCCTTTTACATCTCTCTCTTATTTTATTTTTGGCAACCAATCTTCTAGTCTACTGTCATTTTCAAAAATCAAAATCAAAATATCCTTTATTGAATTTAGGCCCTGAAAAGGCGCTCATGAACGTCAAAGCTACCACCGGTTCGAAAAACAACCCAGTCATCGAGAAGAACCGGCAAGAAACTTGATCGGGTTTACCTTTTCATGTTATATATTTTTACAAAACATAAATAGTTACATTTGTTATTAGTGGGTGCACAGAGAGGGGCATCATTTCCAGGCGTCACAATCATCCACTTATTGATCCACCCCATAATAACCTTTAGATATTAAAACCGGCTTGACATGGTTCTTGAACTCACTATCCGGAAAATCGGTAATGTGTTTTGGCACTTTGTTATAAAACCTAACACTATTACCTAAAAAATTGTTTTTGGTCTTATTTCAATCTTCTAACAAGATGGTGGCTCTCATGTTAGAACTGTCTATTAAGTTTTTATGGCATCTCATTCTTCATGCTCCGTAGTATAATTTCCCATCCATTTCACTTGTACACAATGACTGAATTATATTACCTATTATACTACCAATATTACTAAATACAGAGTCGAGTAACACAAGATTATGAATAAAATATAAAATCCACTACATGACAGATCAAAAAACCCGCTTAAGTCTTACGTCAAAGAAATTATTGTCGACTGGTAACCCTGGCCGTAAACAAACACAAAGGTAATATAAAAAAATATTTACTTATTTTTTATGCGGAATAGCTTACTCCTTTATCATTCTTCGATTCCTTGAAAACCCTCTTCACTCAAAGGCAAATGTTAGTACCGACGCCAAGAAAATTACCATAGTTGCAGCTACAAAGATGCACAAATCTCAACCGGATGAAATCCCAAAAAGTAGTATAAAACTTCTCGTTGAAATGTATCACAATGCGCAACTGATTGATGTGAAAACTTTTCCACCTGTGAGTCGAAACAAGGTATTAAACTTTGCTCAGTTATCTCCATCAGTGCATCAAACACGTCTTCAGAAAAGTTCGCCTTATAACTACAATTCTCATAGATAAAAGTTCGAGTATGATTTATTTAATTTGAGGTTCATAAAGTAACATTCTTATATTAGTATCGTAATATATTTAAAAAAACTAAGTATTACAGATGGCATATAATCCAGAGATATATATTATTATATTAATACGTGAAGCCCAAACTTTGTATCCCTTTTTAAAGGAATTGCGTGAACGGATGAACGTAAAACTTGGCGTAGTTAAAGTTTATATGGAGAAGTGCAGAAAGCTATTTATTTTATATAAAATGCTTTAGAAGTACATCAAATTAATTAAAATATGCATTACTCACAGTATTGCTTCAATTTTACACAATATATACACACATGTACATAGAAAAGACATTTTGACACCTGTCAATAAAGGACTTCAAAAAAGGTTGTGAAGTAGGTTGCTATGCTCGACTGTATGTATTATTTTACTCTTACTTTCCAATTACCCTTTTTCATTCTACATTCAACAATGATATTATAACATACAACAATTATTATAATAACTGAGTAACCATGATAAAAACCTTTGATTATAGAAGTAAGTTGACAAAAGAACCCTAATAAAGTTCAAACTTTAAAAAATCAATGAACTATGGTCGAATATCGACCAGTGGGTGCCCACTAGTATATTATTATAATAATATTATCTTAATATAATCTTATATTCTTCTATAATATCTATAATCTTAATATTCTAACTGTATAAACATTAATTATTTGTAAGTGGCATAATTGTCTTAGGAGCAAAGATATTATATTACGGTAAAGGGCTGGCACATTTTTTATTTTTGATATTGGAGAGAGTGTAGTTTTCATTCCGCGGCGCAAAATATGAACAACCCGGTTTATTTAATACTCGAAATATTTAATTTGAACTCCTTCAACGTCAGTCGTGGAATTTATTTGTTTCATAAATAAACAACAGACAGCCATATCACATTCCAATTCTGTATAATAAATTTGGTGGAGCACCAGAAAAATAAATTGTCAGAAGCAAGTGAGTGGGCAATTTATCATAGAAATTGCTCCAAAAAAAAGTTTCACCGACAGGTGTCGATTCGTAATGTTGATTTAAATCTTAATAGAAAACAGGTTTTGTTCAGATGTTTTTATAAATAGTTGTTTAGCGCGGAATATTTATTTGTTTCTAAACAGCCAATATTCTTAATACGAATGGACATAATATAATAATCCATAATATTATTATGTGTTAACAAAAATACTGACAGTTTCTTATTTTATCACAGAGTATAAGCCGTAACACGGTTGGGGTCCTATTCGAGCGTAGAAAATGCGATTCTTGTAATTACGGAACTACAGTTTTATTAAGACGAGTGCTCACCCAGTGGCCCAACTTTTTTGATAACTCTCAAGCTCGTCAATAACTGCAAAAGAAAAGGAATGAAGAAAATAGTATGAGAAACAGAGGAGGAAAATGTACTTAAGTGTTTTACCACTGCCGATATATGTATAAAATATTAGCACAACTAATAACGACAGTAAACGATTTTTATACTTTCATTTCTATATTAATCTAGTTTTAGACATATTTCTATGAAAATCTTTAGAAAAACAACAACAAAAACAAATAACCGACAAATTTCTAGAAAGAGGAAAGGTAAATTTCTAATGAATACTCTTATTGATTATCTGTAGGTACTTGATAACTTAAAGCTCAAGGTTGTTTGTTGAACGCACTAATTTCTGGAACTACAAATCTAATTAAAAAAGTATGTTAACAGTATAATAACCTACTTACTACTAGTTTTTACACGCGACTACGCTCGCGTTAAGGTTTTTTTATATGTATCCCAACTTAATAACGTGTTTGCAAAAATTCATGTTGATGGGTTCTGTAAAAGCGTAAAAAACAAACTCACAATCGTATTTATAATATTAGTAAGGACTACGACTGATAAGAATGGATCAAATATCATACAAAATCGCTATCAGAAAATAAGCTAAGCGATAACATAGCACGGTATGAAGGTCAATCGGATATCCGAACATTAGCAAGGCGGACCGAATTGTGAATACCTATGTCGGAGACAGAGGTGTTCATTATTGCAACAGCTTATTAGCTACCTTATTTCTACTCAGTGGATAAAATATTATTGAAAACCTAATTATTATCTATACAATATTACTTCTAAATCTCTTTATTGTCGGTATCCGTACTGGTGACGCTTGTAGATTCTCGTCCGGTTAGCTTTGGATTTAATAATCATCTCAAAGACGGAGGTAGTGTTTGAAGAGAATCGATGCTAAATTAGATCAAGAGATGAACGTTGGTTTGTGGATCATATGTATCTCTTATTAGTGATATTATAACAACGGTAATGACTTAAGAACAAACAAGCATTATGCAACAATCGGTCGGTTAGGAAAAAGTAGTTCGGTGAAGCTGTAAAGACCTTGCCAAGTCAATAGCAAAGTCAGTTCGAGAAAAAAAAAGAGATAGTAGTACCTATAACAAATATCGTTTATGACATCTTTTCATGAATATTTTAATCAAATAAACGATGCGTGCATAGAAACTAGTGCTTATAATGAAGTCACTATATCGAGAAATTAATATTATGTATGTATCACAGAGTACTATCATTATAAATTCAAATAACTTATACTACTTAATAGTCCATGGGGAAGAGGCAAATCGTGAGAATATTGTGGCTATTCATGTACCTACATTAATCCTAGCGAATGTGTGGTGAAACAAGTGGATGAAAGACCGCTATGTTAGTTTATAATTTCTTTGCGAAATAAAACCGTCCAATAACAACCACATAATATGTATGTTTGTATATATAAAATGGACTATTTGACCAATTACCATGAGAGTTTGTGCGATTCGGTACGGTAGTTATGAGCATATTTCTCCCTTCATTAATAAACGGGAAGGAAATCAAATAGGTTTTCAATGATTTTAGCTCTATTATACCTAACTGTACCAATACCTTGAAGGTAATATAATGTCTAGAGAATGGCTTTTGGCATTCGATTTAACTTTTTATTTATCAGCTAGCTCATCGAGCCATTGGATTTTGGAACCTCATAAAACATGGTAGTTTAAGACAAGAAGTATGTCTTAAATCCGCTCTTTCCCATACTATTGACTGCATTTTTTACGCGGGGCTTGATAATTTTATTGAAATAGATAAAGATTGTAATATACTATAGATTATAATAGCTAAGAATTCATATAAATATATTTAAGTTACTGTTTGTAACTTTAATGATTGATTTAAATAAAACACTGGAAATCAATTCCTATATTATAATTTATTAGCTATTTATTTTATCGTGGGGAAATCCCTTATGGATACGCCACCCTCCCGGAGGAGAGGGTGGGTTATGTCTGACTCGCACAGACTAAAACCCCACGGTGTACCGACAGACCGTTTTGTGGGGGCGGCAAGGGATCGAACAAGCTAATCAACCTTGTAGAGCCACGGTCCGCCGGGCGGAAGGTGACCGCCGGGCTCCTACCTATAGAGGAGCAGACCGGGCACACACCGGCTGCCCCCCTCGTCCGCCGGATAATAATTTATTAGCTGACCCGTGCAATTTCGTCTGCACCAAATCGGTTATTACCGGATTCAATTGTATTGTTAAATGCGAAAAATCTTAATAAACTCTATTGCAGCGACACCTATCGCTTCCAATTGTGAGTTCAAACTGGGACTCACTCAAATATATACCCACTTGGTATTGAGAAATCTTGTAAAATAAGCCTAAAACCCGTTCGCAACATCACGTAACGGATCCAATTAAGATTAAAACTAACCTATATATATTGGCCACCTATTGGCCAAACTACATATTTACCAAAACAAACATTGTCTATAACACTGAGGGATAATGTACCTCTCTAAGCTAGAAAAAATCTTTAAGATCCGATCAGTAGTACCAGGGATCCCAACGAAAATTTATCAAAATCCGTCAAGTTTTTAATTAATTACAAAATTTCATCCGTTATCCTGGAGAATCCCTTGCGTTTTATGGGACAAAAAGTTTTATGTAACTTTATAATATTAGTTATCACTGTGTCAAGTTTCGTCAAAATTGGTCGTGTTCACAGTTAAAAGGGAATTCAATAAGATAGGATTTCAATAAGTACTTGTATAATACAAAATGATTTTACACATCAGATTGCGGCGAGTACTGTCTAATGTACTCGTATTTATACTATAAGTTTATTGGTAAAATAATAAAGGATTTTACAGTATTATTTAGCAATTACAGTTTGTACAATGATATATTATTGTCCGAGTTGTTTAAGACATCTTTTGACAAATAAAAAATTAGTTGAGAAAATAAAAGTTTGCTGTCACTTCTTGGTAACCCGACAGTCATTAGCATGTATCCATTAGCGATGACCGTAATTAAGACCAACTTAATTCGCTACCGGTTTTGAGTTTGCATGTGATTAAAGTTAATTAGGTAATCCATGATTGTCAATAATAATAAATTCTATCTTTTGATTCAGTAGAAATGTTACAAGGAATCGGAAAATAATAGATCGTTGTCGAAAATCTCATTTTGCCCTTTTTTTAGGTCCCACCTTCCCTTGTGACGAAAAAGTCGTGTACCAGAACCGCCGAATACTTACTACTAGCGATATACTTCCCTGATGCCAACGTTATTGTTGTTTTATGAGATTTAATAGTAATGGTGAATATTTATTATTGTTATTAACATACTCTGCAATTATTGTTAGCAGCATATTGAATTTAACTTTTTGATAATCAGCAATTTAAAGTGTTTAATAGTTTCCTACACCTACCTATTTCATAAAAACTATTTAGTACTTGCATACTTTTTCTTTCACTTTTATATGATCGGTGCACCCAGAGTAAGTTTATGTTGAAAGTAGTAACTCTAGCCATACGCATGCGTTTCCTTTTATTAGTAAAAGTGATACCTAAGTCTAATATTTCAATCTTACATTCACCCGGTAATGTTATTCGATTAAATTAACACCAACGCACTTTTATGTCCAATTCGAAAAAAAAAAATACACATATCCGTCGTTGCAAAATACGTATAATCTATATTATGTAGCTTTATTGTTTTAATTAATTTCGTCCCTCGTGTAAGTAAATGTTAATACGTGGTAGCAGAAAAGCGCCTACAGGACCCCAAACTAAATATAAGCTAATATGTATAAATTAATGTACTGCATCTTTGTGAGTATGATTTACGCAATAATGAAATATTCGTCACCATTCTTGCATATATAACCACAGTAACGTTTATTACAATATAACCATTGTTGCAAATTAAAATAAACGAATTTATTATACTGTGGCTTTTTTTGGCAATCACTCTATTAAAATCTGGTAGAATCTAGTTATTAGATTATGACTGCCCATGGAACAAAGACATGATTACTACCATTATCGAGTAGGTACAAGTGCCTTGTGATAATTTCCAAGGAGTTTTTGTGGCATCTCAGAATTCATGCTCTGTGGTATTATTTTCCATCAAATTCACTTATGCATAATAATCGAACTATATTACGTAAAATGCCACCAATATTACAAAATATAGAGTCAAATAACACAATATCATTTTTTTTACATAGTATAAAATAAAGTTCCCTACCGCGTCTGTCTGTCTGTTTGTTCGCGATAAACTCAAAAACTACTGAACGGATTTTCATGTGGTTTTCACCGGTGAATAAAGTGATTCATGAGGAACGTTTTGGTATATAATGTGTCAAGGATTTATTTTTAATCAGGGCGGGACAACGTCTGTCGGGCCCGCTAGTTATGAATAAAATATAAAAGCCCCTAGATGACCAACTAAGATCCCACTAAAAACGCCTATTATATTACAATTACTTATACTTTATATTATTTATTTATTTATATATAATAGATCTTTTTGATCATTTAAGTCTATTTTAACCTTCGATCAACAATAACTAGATAAAGGGTCACGTACAAATCGCAGCTAAAAGCCGGCCGCGTAAATACATACTTACGTGTAGCTATTTGTTTACTAAGAAAAAAAGTTTTAAAACTGTTTTAAGTTCAACCAAATTACAACCATAACACCATGTAATAAAGTCACAAATGTTCAAAATATTATCTAATACTTACGATAAAACGAGCAAAGTAATAAATTATTCCCCTCACAAATGAAAAGATAACATAAACAACATTTAGTGTGAATTCAACCTTAACACGAAACGAATAAAGTACTTTTTCCCGTTATTGTGCGTGTTTGTGAGGGGCGAGGCCAAACATTTGTATCACAGGTTTAAAATCGGTAATTTTGTTCAAAATTTGATATTATTTGTTAGTTTAAAGTTTAAAATATAACTTATTCAACATGTATTTAGCAAAAGTAAGATACTCCGGCCGTTAAATTGCTTTTTCGGGCATTATTTTTGCATCTTTTGAATACACTGCGGCGTGTGAAACGGGCTTACATTGGCTGTGTTTCAAACAAACTAAACAAAATAAGGGCACACATTTCAAGTGAGCTCTTATTTACCGAGACTTATTTTTCGCGCCAACCCGTTATCTAGTTATTGTTGATCGAAGATTTTAATACACCAATAGTTATAGCAGTCGAGTTAGTTTTAAAAATTTACTTTGCGCCTTAATGACAAGTTAATGTCATCCTGCTGATATACAAATATACATAATTCAAAAATGTTTTATTTTGCGTCAAAAATCATGAATTGAATGCTTGATCTAAAATTAAACACATCTAGAACTATATTCTTAGTATACCGGATATGAATTTTAAATTGTGTAGTTTCAGAAGATAAAATAGATATTTCATCAATTCAAATATTTAAAACAATTGCACACCACATAATTTAATGTTTGGTATCTACTCACATAAGACGCTATTGTTGATCGAAGCATAAGACAGTAAGTATGTATTGTATCAATATTCTAATTTTTATATTATTTCTGAACGCATAGCAGATTTGGTTCGTAATGTCATTAGTGTCAGACACTGACAAGTGTAGCAACTGGAAAATACCTAATAAAAAATCGTGAAACAAAAATATGTCATAGTAGAGAATGAAACGAGAGAATAGATTTTTCAAGCTAATCAAGTAATCTAAAAGTTGGTTTGATTTGATAACAATTTATTGTTTGTGTCTTGTACTGAAGGTATTCTGTTTTATTTTGAATATCTATTGCAAAAGAACACAGACCTAGTGCAAATGAACAGGAAGACTTGTATTAAATGAATTGCTACATATTATTAGAATCTCTTTGGAATTCGAATATGAGATTTTAAATATTCCAAACCAGAACTAAAATCTAAAAGTCACCCTTTTCTTCTAATTTAAATATACATTTGGAAGATAAAAACAATTAAAATGTCCGCATTATTGACTGCGGATTGGTTTCTTTTGGATTCCTATTACAGGTAATTATAATTTTCGTATTCAGTTTTATGAACTAAAGATTTAATTACAATTCTTAATCGATGATTAACTTACAATACATTCTAATTTAATACCTGTTATTTATTTAGATAGATAGTTGTGTTGTCAAGAACATATGCAAATATATAAAATAATTAGTACTTTCTTGAAAAATTAGTTGTGTTATAATTTGTATAAACAGAAAACTGGACCTGTACACAATGAACTGGTCAATGGATGAAGGACTGGGGAACATGATTGTCATTGGAGCACCCTACGGAGGTCCTATGGCTGCAGTCAGAGATCGAAAGCAATATGTTCAAAACAAAACAACAACTAAACCAGTTATCACTATCTTCAATTGTGCTGGGAATGTGATATCGAAAATATTGGTGAGAGATTTTTCTAGAACATATTATAACTTAATAAATAATTCATGGATTACTTTCCTTAAAATTTTACTATGTAAAATATATAGAGATAATATTATTACCAACATGTAAAAGTGTACAATCTCCCGCCCAGTGTGTTCCCTCCTTC
This sequence comes from Antheraea pernyi, assembly GCA_015888305.1. Classification (NCBI taxonomy): domain Eukaryota; kingdom Metazoa; phylum Arthropoda; class Insecta; order Lepidoptera; family Saturniidae; genus Antheraea; species Antheraea pernyi. Next base: position 488,861 of record MU158845.1, on the reverse strand, counting down.
CTATAACACGGAGTCCTTCAAGCGTAGTGTGAAAAGGCATTTAGAGGCATGACAACGACAACCGATACTGTGCTGCGCTTACCATCAGGCACAGTGCAGTCACTTTGCCATGCTACAATAAAAACAAAGTCCCACAGCCACAAAAAAAGCCTACTTCTAAGGAAAGGGACTGGCATCCTGTCCATCCCAGCTCACAATAAAAATCCCTTTCAAAAACAAGTAAATATTGTCATACTTGTATAACTTTCGTACATATGATGGTAATAGTCCAATATCTCTCATGGTATTTTTGTCAACAGATACAGTAACAAATTAGAATTAGTAGATATATATGGATTCTGAAAAACATGTCTGTGAGATCTACAGACATGAAATCAATATTATGTTAGTTAAACTACTCAACCACTATGGCTTAATATATTTTTTTTTTTTTTTTGTTTGAAAAATCTTGTTCTTCCCATAGAACATGTGTGACCAACTTTTGTGCGTGTAAGATCTAACTTCTATTGTAAAAATATGTTACAATCTTATCTCCATAAACATAGTGTAAGTAGGTAGGTGGAGCTGCCAAAACACAGTATATTTTAGTATGAGGTAAATTGTAAAAATAATTTGTTGTGAGCTGTAAATAGATATGAAAAATATATGTTCACACAGGCATATATATTATATATGAAAACAACATGAATAATTAATGGTAATATTAGTTATACATTAAAACAGATTAGGAATCTATTTTAAAGTTAAAATGTTATTGGGAAAAGTTACATTGCATATGCCTGAGTATTGAATTAGTAATCATTATTAGGTGTGACGAATAGTTACAAATATATTAATAATGTGTTTGCAACATGGAAAAAAATCCAGGCAAAATTTTGTTTATGTTTATTAATTTAATGTATGAAAATGTTGATTCATACAGATATGTGGATCAAATACAGGATTGTACATACTAGACAATAAGACTGGTCTATCTTTGAGAGAGTGGAAGATATATGTATGGTGTTTTCACACAATTGTTGTTACATTGTATATGTAATAATAAACAATGATTGACAAAATATATTTGTTACATAAACTTGCTAATTAGGATCTTATATTAGGAGCTTTATTTATCATGAAGTTAAATAGACTTCTACATTTAGCCATCCTGAACATTATTCTGAACCATGAAAATCTCTTAGATGTGAATATGTACCGGAGTTCATCAATCTCAAATATACTATATAGGATACTAATTGATTTGGCCCAGTTCGTTAGACATTTAAATAGAAGTGTGTCAATTGAATCCAAAATATTAGTGGCCTAGAATAATTATTTATTATATATCGAATTACACAAAATAAAGGAAAATTAGCAAATATTATATGTATATCGTACTCTTCTAGAAACCATGAACCTACAGCAGATATTCAAAACATGTGTGACCTACAAACGAGAGTGACAGATAGTTAGTAGTTTTTTCTACATTTCCTCACTTACGTTATTATCACACAAGACTTAAGCTCTTCTAGTAAAATTTACTACATGTTCAATACTGGATTAGCCAGCCATTGGGTAGAATTATATAGTCAAAAAATTATTGTGTAAAATATAGATTGAAGAATATTTTATACATTGTATTTCAGTGGAACAGTGGGGAATTAATTCACATGGGCTGGTCCAACGATGAACAGCTATTATGTGTCCAGGAAAGTGGTGATGTTTTGATCTATAATATGTTTGGAGCATATCAAAAAACATTTAATATGGGACAAGAAGTCAGAGATACAAAGGCAAGTATAAATATAAGTGAAAATATTTATTTATCTCTAGAACCTACCATAGTAGACATTTTAAAGGTTCATACAAAGCAAAACCATGTGATAATTTTGTTATTTTAATGCCTTTGATTCCTATGAAATTAAGCTTATGTCAAGAAACTATTAAGTGATTGTGTAACAAAATTCAATTTTGTATAATCAAAACGACAAATATCTATTTTTTCTAACATATGTATATTACAACTGCTAAAACCACATTAATAGATATTAAAATATATACTAGTATGTGTTGCTCACCACATCTTTCAGTCCGGAATATGGCAACACCATTGGTCTGCATTTATATATATTAATACTGTTATAATCATTGGTTTCAGGTGTGCAAAGCACAATTTTTCCCTAACCAACATGGCATAGGCTTGGCGGTTCTAACCACAACGAACCGCATGTTTCTAGTCAGTAATGTATCTGAGCCCAAAGTTAGATCAGCACCAGATGTACCAAGTGAGTATTTACATTGTTTTGCCTAATGTATAACTAAACTTAATTCCCCAAAAAAAAAAATTTGGTTGCACTGCGGCCAGGTAACTATCTCAATGTTACCTTGAATATGGGGGGATTAAAATTCCTCAAAATTGAAGTCCTGTGAATAAAACTCTTTAGAGTTAATGTTACTATTGGGAATTTTATTTGTCTCTGAGAATGGAAAAATGAAACATATTTGCGTATGGCTTCTTATTTTTTTAAGAAAATGTGTTTGTTCCCATGTTAAATATCAGGTAACTATCTCAATGTTACCTTGAATATGGGGAGATTAAAATTCCTCAAAATTAAAGTCCTATAAATAAAACTCTTTATAGGTAATGTTACTATTGGGAATTTTATTTGTCTCTGAGAATGGAAAATTAAACATATTTGCGTATGGCTTCTTATTTTTTTTAAGAAAACATGTTTGTTTTCATGTCAAATATATTCAGTTCTATAAAATATTCCTTCCGACTTATTTTCCTACAAAAAAATACTGAACCCTTTTTTTATGACACCTCGTAAATCCCTTGAACATTTTATACCCCAGTTTTCTCACTAGGACCTAATTTAGTGGGAAGTCTCTGATACAGCAACAATGATTTTAAAAACCATATGTCAGTAATTAACTATATTCTTGTGTTATAGGATATACAAATATTGTTTATACTAAATGTGTTTAAAATATTTTCAGGAGCTATTGAGCCAATATCATGCTGGTGTGCCCTTAATTCAGGATTCCTTGTATGTCGCGATAAGGAAATCTTCAAGAGCGGACCAGGCGAACCAAGAGCTGTACTGATGGTAATTTGACTTTCTCTATTATATGAAAAATAAAATGTTTTTTAAATCATTTAATAGTAGTGAAGTGGCTTAAAAATATTCATTGAACAATTTTATAAGTACAGGACTTTTATATTTTCATTTATAATAATCTAGCTTTTTCACGCGACTTCTTTCACATTAATATATATTTGTTCTATTACTCGCAATCATTTTTTTTTTTGGGTCGTTTTTTTGGTCGGGTTATTCTATGTCGTTTCCTGTACCCCTGACAATATGTAAGGAAAATTTCATGACCATTGGTTCATTAGTTAAGACATGTTGTTTGTACACAAACAAACAAAATCACGTTCGGATTTATAATATTACTTGGGATAGATAAGCAATAGGAATAATTTAGATATTGTGTAAATATTTTTTGTGAATAATTGTAAAAAAATGTACATTACTGTCAGTTGAACAATGATTGGGTTTAGATATTAGAGCGCCACCTCGTGGTGAGTTATTGTAAAATGAGTAGTGTAAAAATTCCTATGTAAGTAAGTTGTGTCAACTTCATGTTGCTGTCTCTCATCTCAATCAAATTCCATGTTCATATATGTATATCCATTTTACACAGTACTTTTATATTAATGACTTGCTCATTCGTCTGCATTATTTATTAGCTTAAAAATATATTTTGTGTGCAGTGGAAAAGACATAAAAAAATGAAAGCAAAGATACACTTTACTTAACACAATTTCTTTGTAAACAATATTATACTTTTACTTCCCTTCTCCTGCGCATGCACACCGCACCGCTTGTCCCATTTCTCCGCGGCAAGAAAATACACGGCCCTGTATGCCCTGTACTTATAAAAATTGTAGTTTCTTGAAACTTCATATTAATTACGATTACGTGATATTTTTTTTTGCCACGAACCAACCGTCTTTAGAGTAAAATATAAAATAAAATTGATTGAGATTGAGAGGTGGTAGAGCCATGCTGAAGCTATTACTGGTTTTAGCATGAATGGGTCAGCTCGCCCGGGGTAGTACCACCCTCTCACCCCTCACATAAAACCGACGTGAAGTAGCTGTGCTTGCATTGTTGCGTTTCGTTCGGTCAGCGAGAGTGCTGGATGCCCACCTCCCCTTCATTATCTGATACGAAATATATATATATGAGTTGATGATGTATGTATGCTTGGTACACATATATATGTTTCAACAACTCATATATGTATGAATAGTTAACTTAGCTCAGATATGTCGCGAATGGCATGTATCAGGCAACAGCCCAAGCCAAGGTTTGCCGTGCACCCTTGAGCGAGTTGTCAAATAAATTCGGATGAGTGCCTTAAACGCTCGCCTTAGTAGTCCGGTGAAGCTGTTAAGGCCTTGCTAAGTCAATAGCAGTTAAAAAAAAAGGCCACCTCCCCTCTCCTCCCATCCCTTCTCCTCGTCCCCTCGCCCAAACACAGGCTGGCAACGCATTAGCGACTCCCCTGGTGTTGTTAGAGTCTATGGACGGCGGTGATCACTAATATCAGGTGACCCGCCTGTTCGTTGCCTGCAATGATATAAAAAAATATATAATTTTTGACATGAAAAAATAGTAATAAAACTGGTGTAAAAAAATTGTGGTAGGGGTTTTATCTAAACCAGACTTAAGTTGAAAATCTGTCACCAAGCACCGGTTAGTCGGTTCCGGCAGCTGCACTCAAGACCCATACCCCCTTTAGGTTTAGCGTATTTACCATCTTAGACCATTTAACATCAGATGACATTTTGATCCAACACTTAAACCTATAGAATAAATATTATTATGAATTTTCAGCATCCTGAAATAAAGAACCCATACACGCAGATACTCTCTATAGTGGTGTCTCAAAATGGGAAACATGTTGCTTTCTTCACCGACTCTGGCTTCCTGTGGATAGGCTCTTCGGACTTCAAGAACAAGTACTCCGAAATTGACACTGAAAATATCAAGCAACCAAAGGAATTATTATGGTTCGTATTATCTATACATGTCTTTACTATATATTGTGTTAATTCTTTATAGCAAAACTTAAGGAACCAAACATCACTTTTCTTTATTTCTCTTTCACACATCCAACAAACTTTTTCATAAACAAATAATGTTATTTTTACTGATCACGTCAACAGCAAATAACTAACAAACTCAACAAAAATTAATAAGAAATATGAGCGATATAGAAAATATGAGCACTATACCGCTTGTCCTTTTTCTCCCTCAAGAAAATATATTGCTGAATGTGTAAGTGCTTATAAAAATCATAGTTTCTTAGAATTTCAATTTGTTTATTTTAATAAAGCTTTCTTTTTTTTTAGATAAGCACAAAAATATATATGTATGTATGTAAATATATATGTAAAAGTAAAAATATATATATACAGGCTGAAAGTTTAGACAGTAGCAATATTTATGGAGGATAGTCTGCACACGATTCTCATCTTAAAACTATTTATTATTTAACCTAATTATCAAGAAAAATACAAAAATTATACGCAATCCTCTACGCTCCTATGTTAAAGCGATGTCAATGACCGTTGGGTGATTTCATTTTTACTTAAAGTGAACGTGGGAACGGCATGAATAAAACAAAAGGGTTTATTGCCCGTTTTATTATCGAAAGTTATTAACTCCGGATTGCTCTTTGTGTTTTATTAATATTTGTTTTTATTTTATTATTTTATATGTTAAATGTGATCCTAAAATACTACGAGTGTTTAACCTTTCACCTGTTGTATTTAAATTTATCAAATAGTTTTTCCGTGATGTAATGTGCGTACAACGGCAGACTTTATCATTTTATTTATATAGATTTTTATGAATGTTATCAATTACAGGTGTGGATCCCAAGCCATTGTAGCTCATTGGGACTCTGACACTCTGAGTATATATGGTACAAAGGGCAGCACCTTTGTTTCGTACCCCTACGATGGACCCTTCCATCTCATTCAAGAAATGGACTGCGTTCGAGTGGTCTCTGAAATATCACACGAATTAATACAAAAGGTTCCGTTTGTAGTCGAGAAAATATTCAGAATAAATAGCACCGCCCCTGGATCTTATTTGGTGGAAGCATCAAGACAATTTCAGGTGAGATTTACTGCAAACTACTTTCTTCAGGATATGTGATGTAATCCATTTGTGTTATGTAAGTAGACAAGCTTTTATCCTCGGTTTCACTGGTCCTAATGTATGTTAGACCTACCCTATGGGAATAGTAGTTTTTTTTTCTAAATGAAAGGTACTCTATATACTTTCTGTTCTGACAAAATTTCATAATGATCTGTTCAGTAATATGTGAAAGTATAACAAACTCATATTCACATTTATATTATTAGCAAAGATATCATTATTCCGCTGTCAATTATTATTTACAATGACAATATTCGGCTGGTGTTATCGCAACATGTGAACAGGCAAGCGTAACGCAACAACCAGTAGGTGTGTAAGGGATAGGCTAATCGCGTTGTTCATACTCAAAGTCAAAATACGTATAATGAATATTAATTTAATTATCGTGTTATTTTTGTTAATTGCAATAAACTACAACGCAGCAAATTAGCTTACAATAGGAAAAAAGATGCATCTAACAGTTTTTTTGTTCATCATCTGTTCTCTGTACCTAATGAAAAAATGAATTGTCTATATTTTCCTAAAGGCACTGGCTATAGACGTTTCGAAGTTTTCTTTCTTAAGGTGTCAGTCAGTATTCAACACAATACAGTTAATAACAAACGGAAAAGTTAACGAGTATATTAAACTGTAGTAATGGGGGGTCTACATGATGATTAAAGGCAAATTTCCTAACAGAAACGTAGCCACAGAGCTGACGAATACATAAGACTGGTGAAGCCTGATTTGGCAACAGCTGTACAAGACTGTATAGAGGCTGCTGCCTTTGAATTTAATGCTGAAGTACAGAAGATGCTCATCAGAGCCGCTCAGTTTGGGAAGTGCTTCCTCATGGACCCGGAACTGACAAATTTATACGTGAAGACATGCAGGAAGTTGAGGGTCCTGAATGCAGTAAGAGACCCGAAAGTGGCAATACCACTTACATCTGAGCAGTATCCTTTATATTCAAAACTAATTTGTGCTCGCGAATTCGTTTACCTTTAACCCCTATTGAAAAGCCCTGGAATCTAGTTCAGACTTATATTAATCTAAAAATTTCATTTATATATATTTTTGGTATATATATGGTTTAGTACTTAAAAAAAAACATTATACAATATAGTGATGTTACGTATTTACCACAAAGATAAGCAATAGATTATTTAACGCAAACCAATCGGAAATTTTATTTAAAGTATTATTTAGATAACTAAGCGCTGAATCTATTCTTTTTGCCTAAATATAAGTGAAGTGTCGTCCGCGAAAATAACCATGTCCGCACAGTTATCAACAACTAGCGGTAGATCATTTATATATACCTAATAGTATATAGTATACTAATAGTATCGAATGGGATGGGATTTATCATCAGCAACATACCTGGAACTTCAACCTACTATATACCAAACTCAGTGCTCACTAACACTATATAAGAAAGTAATGAAAATTATATACTATACATTATCGAACAATATATCTTAAATCTTTTATTTTATAGATAGATATAATATGCCCGTATTGTCGATATACTTAAGTTATTCTTATACGTTGCTATAATAACTGAGTTATGTAGAAGATAAAACAATATGGCCGCCAAATTGACCAAAAAGACATACATACAAATGTATGTCTTTCAATTATGTATATTTATTCTTGGAGTCAGTAAGGCACACGTCTCACGCAGTTGTAACATATTTTTGATCAATTTCACACGGACGAATACATAGGTAGCAATTAATCACTACATAGTGTACCAATTCAAATAAAAAAAGAATCATTAAAATCGGTTCACAATTGACTAAAATATCGATTAACATACATAAAAAAATACATACAACCGAACATAGTAACCTCCTCCTTTTTCGAAGTCGGTTAAAAAAAAGTCCTCTGTCAGCTTATCTGTTCGCGATAAAGTCAAAAACTACCATTTTCATGCTGTTTTCACCAGTAGATAGAATGATAATTTATGGGGAAGGTTTAGGTATAATTTGTCAAGGTTTTCATTTTATTATCCGTCTCCGTCCGTATAACGTCTTCCGAGCCCGCTAGTTATCTGCCCGTAAAAGCCCCGTGAAAGTCGGTCCAATCAATTAGGAGATAGTAGGATATTGCGGACGAAGTCTTGAGAAACAAAATAAAATAGTCTAAGTTACTTCTTATAAGGTGAGTTATCTTCCAGTGAAAGTCCCGTGAAAATCAGTTCAAGCATTACGGATATTCCACTGCGTCCGAAGGCGAATAAAAAACCTAAATTATTTTTTATGAGGTCTGTTATCTACCAGTGAATACCCCGTGAAAATCGGCCCAAAATAATGCGGGCGAAGCCGCGGACAAATAAAATAGAAACCCGTGTCAACCGTTATAATTTCGGTTATCTGGCAGTAAAAAGTAAAATTCCCATTAAAATAGGTCCAGTCGTTTTGGAGATTACCCAGAACAAACAAACAGACAAAATATAAAAATATAGACAAAGTATAAAAAAAAGTTTTTTTTTGGTCTTTTGTAACCATATCCATTCATCAAAAAGTTGTTATTTTAATTGTACATACACAAACTTTATTTTTATAATACGTAATAGAGAACAAATAAAAAATTGGAAATAAAAGTAGTATGAACTATTTGAATAGGAAAACAAAATAAAATTTGAAAATGTTAGCTTTGATACTTACCACATAACTTCAGAATTGGCAGTATGGATTAATTCCTTCCCCTGTCATATTGGAAGAATATTATTACTACTACTTACCACGTTACCATGGCAACGTATATAATAATAACGTAATCGCTCAAAAGCAAAAAAAGTGCCCGATTTTGAAACATTATTCATTAGTGCTCTGCTTAGTTTGGTCTTAGCGTGATTATATATAGCCTATAGCCTTCCTCGATAAATGAGCTATCTAAAACCGAAAGATTTTCTCAAATCGGACTGGTAGTTCCTGAGAACATAGCGTTCAACCAAACAAACAAACAAACAAACAAACTCTTCAGCTTTATATATTAGTATAGATTCAATTAGAGATCCATAGTCCAAGTACGACTCACAATTGATAATGTGTTTTTATTCATTGTTCCTTTAATTTTAGAATTAGTTTTTGCAGTTTATACAATAAGGAAAATTATGATATGAGGAATTCCCCAAATCTTAATATTTATTATTTGTTAGGATATCCAGTATAAACAGACAGATCCTGTGGAAAATTTAACCTATTACATAAACCCAATAAAATAAACGTATCTGGTGTGAGGATTACCCCTTATATTTAATATTTGTTAGTATACCTGATATAAATAAATATATTCTGTGAAAATTTTAACCCTTTATCAGTAAACCTTTTAGATTTAGAACAAACAGTATTGATTTGATTAGGAACAGAGTTCCTTTTTAGGAATGGTACATAGAAAAAACCTTAACTATGTAATCAGAATGACTAACTTGACCGAACGGGTACTTTTGGACCGGTTGATATGGCGTCGGCTGCATTGTCTCGCAGGACATATCGCCTCCTATCTGCAACTGAAAGACGGTCGAACCCGGGTGCTGTCGCATTGGGCCTGCTATAAGGTGACTTCCAAGGTTTACCTTTGCCTACACTGAAATCCATGAATCCAAATGTGTCCTTAAATCTGGCCATTTTTATAAATACATTTTCCATATCTTGCTTTTATTTTTAACTTGGTCTTATATGTTTTTGCTGGAATAAATCCATAAATGTCTGATGAAATATTTTCAGGTTTTAGGTTGTTTTTTGACCATTCTGCATCGAAGATCATAAACTGATTTGGCTTTCATACTGGGACTAAATAAATCGACGGGGAAATATTTGTAATGTGTGGTGGGGTTTTGATAATTTAAAAGTTTGGTGGTGATATCATGCTTAAATACCATTTCCATAGGCATAGGTTCGAATATCGCAATGAACATTTTATTATATTTAACATTGTGATGAAATTTTACATCTGCAAAGATTTTAGTTAAACCCCAAAGTTAAAAAACTCAGATCAAGAGTAAAAATAACCAATTAAAGGATAAGATCTAAATGAAAAGGAAACATGCTGGAGTTCTTAAATCGTTCTCATATGCAGTATCTCATGTCCGTTTATCTAAATTTAGCACGTAAATATAATTCATGTATGGTTAAAATATATAAGAGTGACGATTATGTATAAAGGTGACGATTATCACTCTGGTTCAATCATTTTTAAATTTGCATAAAGCAAAATTTTATAATCGTTGTTTTATTTGGAATCTGTCCATAATAATTGTCGATAAATATTTCCTATCGACAATAATTATGTCGATGAAAACACATTTTATAAAAAAAAATTGCAGGTAACTCAACCGCACTTAGACAACGAGAGTGCCGCTCGGGAAATAGGAGAAAAACTCCGCAACGTGCCGGGAGTTTCTTACACTACTATTGCTAAAAAAGCTGCAGAAAAGGGGAGAAAAGCACTCGCTATTAAGGTAAACGAAGTTATATTAATAACTCACGACATACGAACTCTCATTTTATTAATATCTATATATAAATAACATGGGGTTCTTCAAGCGTAACGTGAAGGGTCATTTGCGCAGGCCGGCATGACAATGACGACCGCCGGAGAAGGGCGTATCTCTCGGTGGTCGCCGTTGTTTTTGGATTGTACTGTGCTTACCATCAGGCACAGTGCAGTCACTTTGAAGTGCTACAATAAAAAAATAGGCAGAAACAAAATAGTTCAGTATATTTTCCTGCTCTGTTACTCAACCGATTCCTTTAATTTTGTTTTTTTTTTTTTGCTAACCAATCTTCCAGATTATTACTGCCATTGTCCAGTTATGCGTCCAGTTATTGTCCAGTGCGTTGTGATAATTTTAATGTTCTAACAAGATGATGGTAAAATTTTCCAGGGAGTTTTTGTGGTATTTCAGAATAAATACTCCGTGCTATTATTTTCCATACACTTCATTTGTGCACAATAATCAAACTATATTCCGTAAAATGCCAACAATATTACAAAATGACTATAGTCAAGTAACACAAGATTGTGGATAAAATATAATAGCCACTAAGTTGATAAACTAAGATCCTGCCAAAATCACCTTTTTAACCGACTTCAAAAAAAGGAGGAGATTCTCAATACGACTGGTTTTTTTTTGTTTGTTACCTCATGGCACCGACTACCAGTACATCTCTAGGTAGCACACATATTCATATGTTTTATTTAATTTGATAAACTATTTATTTTCCGCTTTTTAGTGCATTATGAGTTTTTGATTGATATTGAAGTCGGTTAATAATTTTTTTTGAAACTTTATTGTTTATTAGATTGACGAATTGATGAATCTTAGTATTGTCAATAAAAAAAAATTGAATTAGTTATTTAATATTGAAACTTGAAAAATTATGGTCGAATCTGGAATTATGGCCATAATAATTTATGGCCAGAAGTGTCATAAAACTTATTTCATTGTTCTTATAAATATTTTGTTCACAGATTCTGGAGTATGAAACTCACAGCAAGCTGCAAGTACCGTTATTATTATCTCTAGGGGAAGGTCCAACGGCTTTGTTGAAGGCTACAGCTAGCGGTGACACAGATCTGGTTTACATAGTGCTACTGCATCTAAAGGAAAAGATGGGGAAGCACGAATTCTTAGTATGTATATGCAAATAATTACAACTGAAATATCTATTTGTATTATCAAAAAACAGCTTTTTACTTAATGGATGTGAAAATATATGGTACTTACAAATGAAACAACTTTTTTAAATTTTTGTCTTTCTGCTTGTATCACTTAATTTTCGAAATGCTTGAACTGATTTAGACATGACTAACGGATAACTGATGTTATAAGGAGTCACATAGGTCACTTTTATTTAAGAAAACATATATATTAGAGTTCCGTCCTAATATAATAAACAAAAGAAGACGTGTTCAGTAATCATGCGTACATTTACACTAAATAACAAGTTTTTGCTAAATTCCTCGCAGACGAAGTCGCCGGTAACAGCTAGTTAATAACATAGTTACAAATTCGACTGGTTAGAACTCGTTTTAGAGAATCTGAACAGGGGCTTCAGTAGCGGACTCGTAAATGAAAGAGGCCTCCACTGTACGAGCTTTTCATTATTTGTTGATAAAACGTCTATTAGACATATTCATAATTTATATTTAAAATGTATCAATCAAAAACATCAATCGTCAAGCACATATTAATGTGTTGCGACAGTCACTTAATTATCATCATAAGTAAGTAAATAATTAAATGAAAACAAACCAATACCATTTAGGATTTTTAATTGAATTTAAACTTTAACAATGCACCACATCCAAATATGTAAATTTCACTACCTCGAGCTCTTCATTCATTCATTAATTATTAATTACCATTTTAATAAATTATATTATGCTATAAGTGACAATTATTTACAAGTGACGATTAAGTTATTTAATGGTGACGATTACGTTATTTACAAGTGATGATTTGTTGTTTATAATTGTCGAATACAGTATTTATAGCTGACGATTATGGTATTTCCAGGTGACGATACGAAGCTTCCCCCTCGCGCATGCACTATACATAAAGCACTGTGCGAGTCACAATGTCGAGGCACTTCGACAAATTTACGTGCAAGAGGACGAGTTCGAGGCTCAAGCGAGCTCCCACATCCGAGACGCGCTCGCGCAGACCAACGCAGGGAGTGCAGAAGCCTCACTTATATCTGCCAGGGATTGTTACAAGAAGGGGAGAAATGATCTCGGTAAGTATTAAGACACATTCATTAAAACAAACAATTACAGTGTCCATTACTAACTATTTTAATTTTTCTCCAGATTTTATATTTTCTATATTCTAGGAACCTGAAAATTATTTTTATATTTCTCCAACATTCATGTCTTAACGCCATATCGGATGGTTTGAAAAAAAATCTCTGTTATTTCTTAATTTTAATTTTATTATATTATAATATAATATATATTATTATATAATTAATTTTGTTATATGTTTTAGTACCCCTCAGAATACAATTGGTTTATTATTCATTCACAAAATATTTTTTTGGGCGTAACTTCAATAAAAGTTTTCCAAATTGATCTTTGAAAAGAGTATATCGAAAGTATCTCGTTTTTTAAATAAACTTTATTTTAAAAAGTTTAAACTTTAAATCGAGTTTCAAAGAACGAATATACCCTTCGTTTTAAATTTTAAACCTCTATCCATTCCTCAAATCCGGTTTGGTAGTGATGTTTTCTTAATTATTATTGATTTATTAAGTGGAAAAAGAAGAAAAAAACGAATTCATCCTTTAAAACTCGATTTCAAGTTCAAAATTAAACCTTTTTTTTTAATAAATGTATATCCAAAAAACTAAAAACAATCGTTTGAATATGTAATAAAAAAAAGTCAAAATTTACTAGAAAGGTTATTTTGAGGAGTACTACTAACGTATCACAAAAATGAGAAAATAAAAAAAAATGTTTGAAATCGTCCAATTTAGCGTGGAACACCGTATATATATTCGTTGGTCATAGAAATATATTATTTTAATAGTTAGTTTAACTTAGGTTAGCTCAGATAGGTCGCGAATTGCATGTATCAGGCAACAGCCCAAGCCGAGGTGTGCCGCGCACCCTTGAGCTAGTTGTCAAATAAAATCGGCTGAGTGCCTTAAGCGCTCCCCTTAGTAGTCCGGTGAAGCTGTTAAGACCTTACTAGGTCAATAGCATAGTCAGTTCGAAAAAAAAATTAAAAAATATTAATACTATTTCTTATTCTTTTCTACACAGTTTAAATTTTATATAGATATTTTAAAGTCTGGCAATATATTAAAATTGTATTTTTCCAGGTGTATCGATATGTGAGGACGCTCGTAAATTATGCAAACAACAGTCCAGTTTGCAAGAAACTTACAGCACCAGCTTCATAGGGCTATCTTTGCATGATAATGTGGAGAAACTTCTCGAAAAAGGCGAAATTAAACTCGCCGACAAACTACGCTCTGAGTATAAAATGCCTGATAACAGGTAATTTACAACAATTTGCTAAAATCCGTGTAATCTTTCTACGGTTATTCGCAATTGTCATGGGGTTTTTTTCATTCGTTAATAATCATCCTAAGAACAAAGAATATTCGTATATTTGATTTTGTTAAGCACCCATAGTATATTTTTATTATTCATGTATAATGCCTGATAACAGGCAATTCATTCCAGTTTGCAAAAATGTATGTAATTTTTCTATAGTTCTTAGCATTTGTCATCGGGAATTTTTGATTTACGGATGATCATTTTGTTTCTCGAACTGACTACGCTATTGACCTGGCAAGGTATTTACAGCTTCACCGGACTGCACTGATGATCATCCTAAAAACAAAGAATATTCGTATATTTGATTTTTTTAAAGCATCCTTACTTGATTTCTTTAACGCCTGTGATAACAGGTAACTTACACCAATCTGCAAAAATATATGTAATTTTCCACAGTTATTAGCAATTGTCATCGGAAATTTTTGATATTCATCATAAAATAATCATCTTAAAAACAAAGAATATTCATATATTTGATTTTATTAAGCATCCTTAGTTGATTTTTTTTAATACATGTTTCCAAAGAAGGGACGCATATGCTGTCTTTTAGCAATATTGGAGTTTTATATGTAATCGGATCCAGGAAAAAAAGGGCCAGCATTCAAAATTATTTTTCATTTATTCATCAGTGTGTTCCTGATCTCAAATTATATTTAGATATACCAGGTGAAGGGTTAAACAGACGCAGTATTTTAGGATATGACACTCCATGGTCATATAACATATAAAATAATATCAAAACAAATACTAATCAACAACTAAGAAACCCTAAGTTAAAGTTTGTTCTAAGACTTTCAAAAGTATAAACACAATTGTAATAAACCTACGTGCAATGACCGCTGCCGAAAGCTGTAAGGGGCGATCTGGAATTAATAACATAACATTCGATAATAAAACGGAACAATAAATCCTTTGGTTTTCAAGTGAAATCACCCGACGGTCAATGAGACTGTTTGATGAACATAGACTGATGAACATAGACGCGTAGAGAATTGTGTATAATTTTTGTATTTTTCTAGATAATTAGGTGAAATATTAAGCTCCTATTTTTTTAATTGATTTAGATCGAGAATCGAGTGCAGAGTATCCTCCATAAATATTGCTACTGTCTAAACATTCAGCTTGTATAGTTAGACTTACTTCACTAAAGGCGTGATTTTTCGATTTTATCTCATTTATTAATTTAGATTTGCCCCATTTCCTTAAGCCGGCAGTAAATTTGTGCGGTGTCTCTACCTGGGGAATCCCCGTTTAACCAACAAATTTGAAATGAAACTAAAAAGAATGTTTTGTCCCGGTTCGAAATAATCTTATATTCTATGGCTGAATAAAACTGGAGACATTTTTAAAATTTGCTTCTTGTTGTTTAAACCAAAGGGCAGCGAACATACAGACAGTTTTTCAGATGGGAAATAGTCACCTTCGCCTATAGACGATTGCAACATCAGGGATATAACTATGATTTTACCAATCTTAAAAAGCAGTGTTTTAATCCTTTTCTGAAGTAAAATATGGGATTCACCTTTGGGGAAGACCATACAGGGTAACTCATCCAAAACCACCGGTTCTATCGGTATTGGCGACTTACCATGTGGACTACATACTGATTAAATATTTCCATATACCGGTTTGATAGAATAATGACAGATATACCAGAAAGAAAGAAATATTTTATTCATAATGCATTAATTACAAATATACAAGAGTGGATAAAAATGTACACGTCGCAGCATTACGAAATGGAATCCAGCTCAGTATATGTTAAAGTGTTATGAGAAACACTTAACGCTGATTTTCATCTGGAACCCAATGCAAGTCACGGAGTGATATCAATTAAAATTATGAAATATAATAACATATAGTGATAACAAGTAACGTAGAAATAATAGAGTACATAATATATACAGGGGAAATAAATAAAACAACATATAAGACAAGCAATTGCAGGCGTATATATTCTAAAAAAAAAAACATTTTTATCTAGGTATTGGTGGCTCCGGATACTAACTCTAGCCAAAAAGTCAGAATGGGTCGAATTAGATCGTTTCTCGAAAGCGAAGAAATCACCAATCGGTTACGAACCGTTCGTTGACGCCTGCCTCAAGTATAGGAAGAACGATGAAGCGTTGAAATACTTACCGCGTTGCAGGGAGGAGATTAAAGTCAAATATTACGTCAAAGCTGGGTGAGTAACTTTTAACAGTGTATTTTTTTTACTGATAACTTCTTTATACACGTTGAGTGGTATTTTTGGCATGTGATTAATTTCTTGTGATGACATGCTAGTAAGCGTGACCGACCGTATTGCGCCCGCACGGCTTATGTTAAACTAGCGACGCATAGTAAGCAATCTATGTCATGGGGTCCTTCAAGAGTAACGTGAAGAGGCATTTGTGCAGGCCGGCATGACATCGGCGATGAATAGTTTTTCTTTTGGTGGTTGCCATTGTTTTTGGATTGTACTATGCTTACCATCAGGCATAGTGCAGTCACTTTGTCGTGCTACAATAAAAAAATAACCTAATATTAATATTTTGTATTGAGCTTGTGCAACCAGTCATATGTTTGATTTATTAACAATCTGTATATAATTATTGCTCCGAGTGTCAGTAGATTTGAAAACCAGCCTAATTTTAATAATTTCAATATACGAATTATGAAATTTAAATATTGTAGTTCAGATTATAGTTTAAAAATTAAAAAGAGAACACAGTTATATCATTGTTTTTAGTTTTCACTTCTGTCGGTAGTCCTTATGACTGCCTCGACTTTTGTTTTTTTTATTTCTGCAGACTCTTTGTCCGAAGTTTTTGAAGTTATACTTCCTTTTGACGCGTTAGGGAAAAATCATGGAGATAAACCGACACCCTGAAGTTAGCTATAGTCAACATTTTGTTTCTTTGTATTAAAACTTTCTATGTATATACCTTTTGTCTATTGTTAGTGTCGTTTTCTCTACAAACGTAGAATAAGGCGAAAGATAAAATTTTTGAAAAGATTTGCCAAAGAAGTATAACTTCTAACGCGTGTACATATGTGAGACGATCTCACTCCGTTTACTAATTTCACATAAATTTTTATGCTTTCTTGGTCCTCGTATATATAACCAGATTAATTCTATTCTTCAAATTTATCATTTAACTAACCAAAAAGCAAAACGCATTATTTATAATTGGTTACTAGCTCTTTCATACAAAAATACTGAAAATCTATTATCTATAGTTTCATAAGACCCTATTGATAAATTTACTGTTTTTAGCAAAAGTAATAAGAATACAGCTCCATTCTAGAGAACGAGAGTCTGGAGATCTGTAGTTCAGGTCTTTGAACCTTTCTCAGACTAGAGACCTCACATTAATTTGCACTATAAATTTACTGTTCTATAAAATGTATACTTTTCTTCTTTTTTTTGTTTATAAACAATATTGTATAGTTGTAAGAATTTAATTGTGAGGTCAAATAAATAAATTTATTATTATTATTATTATTATAAGTACACACACACTTTTTTTCTGTTTTCGTCTATTTTGTTAATCAAAACAATAAAATGTTTTAAATGTAGTACTATTTATTATACAGTGAGCAAGATTTATGATATTATTACTATACTTAATTATCGTTATTTTATTCACGACTAAGCATTGGATTTTCAATTGAGACTATAGCCTTTGTGGCTTCTTGGCGCTGCGTCATCTTGAACTTGATTATTTTGTTTAGCTATTGACGAGTATTAGTGTTAACAACAAAAAATGTACGTTCTTTCTTTAATAATGAATCTTGAATAGTTAATTATGTTCAATTTTCGACCAATAGACAATCCCTAGTATAAATAAAATTGTTTATTATTTATTCGAGCTTATCTTAGAAACGTCTAAAGTCATTTATAATCGCATTTTAACTAGCACATAGAGAACTTTAGAAAATATATATATTTTTTATGTCATAGGTGGCAAACAGTTGGGTCACCTGATGTTAAGTGATCACCACCGTCCATGGACACTAACAACACCTTTGGGGGGAAAGGTTAGGGGAGGGAGAGGAGAGAGGAGAGGGAAGGGAGGTGGGCTTCCGGCTCTCTCACTGACCGAACGAAACGCAACAAAGCAAGCACTGTTACTTCACGTCGGTTTTCTATGAGAGGGTGGTACTACTCCGGGCGAGCCGACCCACACATGCTGAAGCCAGTAGTAGTTTCAGCGTGGCTCTACCACCATTAAAAATAATAATAAATAAATTCAGCCTGTAAGAGACCCACTGCAGGGCGGGCCATAAGCCTCTTCCCGAAGGAAGGTATGGGCGTAATCACCACGCCAGCCCACGGCGTATTGGCGATTTCAAACTCTGAGAAATCCACAGTTCTATATTTTTCCCACATACTACAAGAACATTTCTCAGGTTCAGGTTTCCTCACGATGTTTTCCTTCACCGTCAGCCGATACTGTTACCTATTTAAATTAGTAATTGTACGCGAATTCCGGAAAATTCGTTGGTACATGGTTCGAACCTGCGGACATCGAAATAATATACCACCAGTCAAACACCCCCAACTTTTTTTTTTCAATATTTACTACATGACATTACGCGTTTCCATAGAAGCTAACAAGTAATGACAAAATTGCCAAATAAAAAAAATGGAATGCTACAATCAATAATCTAGATAAATTAAGCAATTAATACATTATAATTATTTTCACGAGAACGTAGACCCTAATTTATTTTAGTATTTAATATAGTAGTTTCAATGTTGTGGAATAAATATTATGTTTTATAAGTTTTTCATGTAAATTTAAACATTTGAAGAGTTCTAAATTGAATTGTATTTCCTCTTATAAACGGTAAAATACTTAATGTAGTAAAATAGAATAATGAGTTTTTTTCTGTTATAGTTTCTACGAAGAAGGAGCTGAAGTCGCTTTTGAACAGAAAGACACAAACGCGTTACTTTTCGTTCAAAACAAATGTCCACTCAGCGAGGATATGAAACACGCTAAAATAAAGTCATTACTTGAACAGCTCGCTACTAAAAAATGAAATGTGTATATTATTAGATTTATATACCCATTTTCACAAAATAAGTATTTACACATTCGATATTAATTTCAATTATTTAATTTGATTGGAATTCCTACGCCATATGGAGGCAAATGTTAGGAAATGTATATTTTAAAAAAAACATGTTATCAGTGCATATAATCTCGTAAGTTACTTGTATAATATATGTAATCAAATTAAATAAAGGCTTGTGATTTATTATATAGATGTATAAATGATTCATTGAAAAATAAAGGAATATTAAAATATATACAATTCCGTTGTCATTTCTCTTTATTTCAACACGGGGTATTAATCATGTTTTACAATGTTTACAAACATTTTATATTACGTTACGATATAATAACACATATATACCGACCACTAACAATGGAAGGCGGACCCTGAATCAAGCCGGTAATTAACACCAATTTTAACAGTACACTAAACTAATCTATGTGCAACTTTTGACCACAACTCTGCATTGTCGATGACAAGACGTGCCTAATATAATTACACAGCTCCGGATCTAGGGGGCACACCGGGGGAAGTGACCACGGCGGCAATTTAAAGGGAGGGGTGCATAATACATGAGTTTCTAAGAAAACTCTTTTCACTAAATATTTGGTATCGATTTGAATTTGAAAAGCATATGAGTTAATCTTTAAACGCGTACACAATATCTCTGACAAGGGAATTCCTGTCGCATGTCACGGAATTTTGTCTATGGTAACACTAAATGCAGACGTGGGAAGACATTATCGTCATGCGTTACGAACTATCAGGCTGCGTGACGATAGACGCAGCACGATAACTGAGCTGGCGGTTTTTACACACATCAAAGGAGTTTAGCGGACGCTAAGGTCGAGTCCTTGGAAAGAAAACTTTGGCAACGTAGTAATCTGCGCCTTTGTCGGAATGATTTTAGACGTTAATTTTAGCGCGACATGTAGTCGAAGCTTCGTTTCGCAAATATGGGAGTAGTATTAGCAAAATTCATAGATCCAGAGCTGTCAGTATATTCTCAAAGATATTCCGACTCACTAGGCACAATGTCCCAAATATACCATATATATTTCCCTTATATAAATATCACTGGACATGTTGTGGACAAAGCAGCCTTATATACACACATTGAGAATAAGTCTAGAAAAAAAAAATAATGCACATTTAGAACCATATCGTATGTAAAAAATTTCAGTGGCATATTAAGGATTCTCAAAGGAATTACTTAAAAATATAATCGAGGCACACTTTAACACGCACTTAACTGTAAGTAAAATATTACACAGTTTCGTACCTCGGAAAAACACATCAACGATAATACAACTGAGTTTGAACAAAATATTACAGAAAGGTGCTCTCACTTAAAATATTCAATTCAAACATAAATATCATCTTTGGAAAACTCCAGCGTTTTCGTTACTACAAATAATGTTTATTATTTCAGACAATTATCCTTTCAACAATAAAGCATATAAGATTACCAAGTTCAAGTAATTTATTTTTCTAATATTCCATTTACACATAAATGATTTAAAAAAAAAGGTTAATCGTAATAACACCACAGTAACTACACAGAACAGTGGTATTCCGTTTCGAATTAGTCCTAGCCTTTAATAAAGCGTCTGCAATAAAGTATTTTATAGGAGCCACCCATAAATAACGTCATAGGTTAAGGGCATGGAAGGGGTCAACGCAATAAAGTATTTTATTGAATCCATACACCAATTACGTAATAGGTTAAGTGCATGGAAGTGGTCAACAAAATGCGATAATTGTAACAAAAAATATAATCTAATATTGGTTTTACGAAAAAGATTTTCAATAGAAAAATATATAAAGCTGTTTTAATTTACAATTGCCAGTAGTATTGAAGTAAGACCACGCAATTGTGACTAACTGTTACATGAAAGGGATGCTCCTAAATTCATGAAATCTGTATGACGCAATTTAATAATGGCCCCTTACATTCAATGTGTAGTAAAAGAAAATACAAGAACTACCAAACTTGTTTACTCTCCCATTTCCACTGATGTATTATGGTATAATTTATTTTAATACTATATTTTTTCATTTTTTAATAATATACTTTATATACCCAAACAAAAGACGACAAGTACACTCACAAAACAAAACTATACAGCTTAGGTCTTGATTATTAAAAAAAAAAAATATTGTATTAACTATGTAATCCTTTCATACAATTTAGAGTCAATCCAATGTTAATACCGAATACATGCTGTTTATGGTAACAAGTGCTATTAGGCAAGTAAGAGCACCCCAAAATTTAATTTTAATAAGGCTTCATGCGCATTTTTTTACAATTTCGATCCATTCATCTTCCAACCACAATCAACTTCAATCCTCTAATCAACAACTTTTAAAATTGGTCATTTTAATTGACGATCAGAATAATTAGAAAATAAAACATTTACGTTTGGCATTTTTTATAATTGTGATATATTCATTAAAATAATAACTGTTTAGGTGTATAATTAACTCTCAACCTATTCCCTCTTTTAGCAAATGGACGCAACTATTTATAAATGAACGACATCTAAACGAAATAAAGCAAATTCTAAATCCTCTACAATTTCGATAAAAAATTTAAAGGCACCAATCCTATCTCGTTCATTTAAATTTAAAAATAAAGAACAACAAAAACAATCAAACGCGATCAGTCTTAAATTAAAATTCTCACATGTTCGACAGGAAAATTACCGTAACCGATATGAACAGTTCCATATTAAAAAATAAAAATATAAACACAAGTTATAACAACAAACAAATTTACACGCAAAAAATTAACAAAACATCCCAACTTCAAATACATATAATGTACTGTTTATAACAATATTGAGCCATTGACTTTATCCTCGCTCTTTTATAAGTTACATACATGCATATTTAAACAAGCAAAACCTCAATAAATAATAATAATTTAAAACTATATACATAAGAGATACATAAGAGAATCGCACTCCATTTTCATCATTGTATTGCGAAACACACCTCACTATTACTTTTTTTTTTACTGAATAACTATGTATAACCCGGGCTCTCTTTACCCGTACAATAATTAGGAACAAAATCTCGCTGAAAGGACAGCGATAAAACGTGTGAGCAGAGCGGAATATATGGCGCTCTCCTTTGTATTTTTAAGTCTTACAACATCGCGTTGTGATGCAAAGCAAAGCTATCGGGAAGCCTCCATCATCTTAAATATCCAAATACGTAATTAATACAAATTAAGCGTTGCCATACTTTTGTTTAGAGAGCGTGCGTAACACAGCGTGAGTCACTCCTTCCGACCTTTTCATTATCGATAGTATACCGCCTGCAGTTTATAATGACTATGTAAAATTATTTATGGTCCTACCTGCAGCGAAATTTTGTCCTTAATATAGGTGCAGATATATTATGGGTGCAGTGAAATGGATTTGTCCCGTAATTACATTTTCCGCAAAAGCAAATCGATAACAGAAATTGCTACTACCAGCTTCAAATTAGCAAATTCATATCATGTACAAGACGTAATCGAGCCACGACAGTGTTATCTCTGCACACGTAATACCCAAACCTTCGTAAAGTAACTTTATTGAGAAATTTGCACATGTTAATTTATATTACGGCTAATAGATTATCTGAATTTGCTATTTTGATGATGATATTTAAACATTTCTGCTGCCACGCTGTTTCTACGTAGTATGTAACTAGGAAGTTAAGCACTAAGAGCGGCAGGGCATTATAGGGCCCAAAAGACGATCGACATTCACGTAGAGACATGTTAAGTCAGCCCTTAAGCAAACAAATGAGCAAATTTGTAGAAGACGAGACAAAAAATTGTTTGCCTATCTGGACTTCCCATATTTTACATTTCTGCTAAGCGCAGCCTTCATAATACTTGGAAACATAATAAGAACGCTTTAAGCACGGGGCTCTGAAGTTACTTCTAATATAATCAGACTCTGAACTTCGCACTTCCAACAAGGTAGGGCGGTAATTATTAAATACTTGCAAATTGAAGTTTTCCATATAAATCATAAATTAATTGAAAAATCCATATCGATGTAATTTACTTAAGTTTCATTTAAATTTAAACTAGCTACTTATATCCCCGCGCATAAATAAATTAGATCACAGTAGTCATTTCTGAACAAATTTTTATGCTTTACATCTTTGGCTATTTAATGAATTTAATTTTAATAAAAACAATCGGGAATCGCAAATATTTTATACATCTCACTGCTTTATAAACATACCTTATCAAATATTCAAATGTCATTTTTCTTTGGTAGTCATACTATACTCATTTTTTAATCCAAATATCACACTTTATACCCGTTGAGCACCGTAATCGTAACATTACTTATCCTTACAATGCAACACGTGTGAACAAATGAGTCCATACACACAAATTACCTAATGACAATTTTTTCTCTCTATTTAACGTAATCTCTTACCACGCGACTTTAAATCGATGTAATTCTTAATAATGCTAGGAATGAGACATTTATTTGAACAATTAAAAAAAAATAAACGAATTATAAAAAGTAACAGCTAGAAATCGAGTTTTTGGCGGGATTTTGGTATGTCACGTAGTGGATTTTATATTCGATTCATAATCTTGTGTTATTTGACTGTATATTTTGTAAAATTGGTTGTGTTTTACACAATACAGTTCGGTTATTGTGAATAAGTGAAATGAATGGAAAATAATATCACGGACCATGAATTCTGAGAAGCCACAAAAACTCTCTAGAAAGTTCTAACAAGAGAGCCACCATCTTGTTGAAACATTGAAATTATTCACACGACACTAATTGTGTAAAATATGTTGTAATCTCCATTGAAACAAAACAATTACACTGGCAAATGCTTCTGCGGAACCAAAACAAGAAGAAGAAGCTAGAAATCGTCACATCTGTATCGAATGAAACAGTTCCTGCCTGTTTCATACAAACAAATGTTGTGCTGTTTCACATGAGAATGAACCAAAACAATTTAGAATACGCTCTTCTCTATTGAGGCGTTAAAATGTATTATTTATAGGAAAGCGACGCAGACAAAAATGATTTAGATAATCTCTTTACTCTTCTTACTGATAGTAATAGAAAGAGATAGCAACCATATGTAAAAATTTATCGGGACTGTTCTCGTGTATCAATTGGTTCTAGAATGTGTAAAAAATCTGTTAAACCATTATTTTGGAAGTGTTTTTACTCTAAAATACGAACATAATTGTCATTCTTAATATTCTTAGACTGTCGATAGTGAAAAACAAAATTAAGCATTGAAAACGAAAGTGATTCATAAAATGGCGGACGGTATATGTGTTTTATTAATGCTAAAATTTAATGTTGCCGGTGCATGGACTCACTTATTTACTCGAACGTCCTCAGATATCATCATTTCGTCTTATTTTTAACTGACAATACTATGTACCTATTAATTACTTGCATCCAAAACGCCACCACATAGCTAAAAAGTAGCACCCTAATATTTTTTTATTATTCGTTCTAATATCTTAAAGAACCTCCTTTAAAATGCCGCTTTCCAAAAAAATAAAACAAAACTTCTTTGAAGAAATTCACTATAAACCATGCAGTTTTTATCTTCCTTGTAACACTACAGTTGGTGACGTTCATAGCGTGTTCTCCCTCGATATATCAAATAAGAAGGCACAATAATGATTATAGAGTAAAGTTTTGATTAAATTGAGGCAAATTTCTTTTTTATAAATAAATTATTATACTTCCACAAAGTAATGTTAGGGTAGTGAGTTCTTAATAACTAATATTTTCATAAACGACACCTAGGAATTTCACAAATTGAGACAAATTATAATATAAGCTAAAGACAATTAACAATTCTCAATAAAAACATCAATACACCGATATCAATAGACACAAACGTTTTAATAATAAATACAATCATCCGTTCCCGCGACACATTAAAACTAATGTATGTATTTTATAAATACATCTACGCTTATAAGCATTTTTTTTTTTACTTTTTCTAAATTATATCACATTTACGAGTATGTCATTTAATTCTAGCTCATCAAAGTTGCATGCATGAACAGGATGCATATTTTTTTTACAATTTTTCTCTTATTTATAAAAATCTAACAATGAGAGGAATCATATATAATTGTTACAAATATAAAAGCGGTTCGCTTGAAACACATTAAGTACACATATATAATATCACTATGTATAAATATATTTGAAATAATGGCACAAAGAGACAAATGGGATAATTTAAACACCATGTAAGTATAAACATTTATGGACCTTATAGTGTAAATATGTTTTGAGGGTAACGTATCACGACACTGACAAATAAGAATCGTAATGTATAATTCGAAAATAATATTATTAAGAGTGGAAACACTTATATAAAGTACCTATAAAGAGTAGACATAAGGAGTCCTAACTGAAAGAGTATTGACTTGACACTGGCAGAATCCGTATTTACGAGGCGCCATTATTAAAAAAAGTTGAAGTGAAAAAGTATCCGCCAAAAAGCACACAAAATATGGCGTCTAAAGACGATGAATATGGCGGCAAAGTTTGACAAAATCATGTCATGAATGGACACGTATATGACCAAAAAGACGATTTTAAATTCCTTTTTTTCTAGACACTTCTAATACTCGGAATCGGTACCCGTTATGGTTACCCTTCATAGAACAATAAGCGCGATCGAACCAACTTTTAACACTAACAATCTTGATCGATTATCGATCTATTGCATACGTCAATTATTTATGTCAAGTATATGTTGAGATTTAAGCTGAAATAATTCTCAATGTAAAATACTTTACTGGTATAATCCTTTGTTTATACCTCATAGATCACACAGCCTTTTCAGTACATTAGCCACAGACAAAAAGATCACTTTACGTTGTCTTTATTATGTATGTTTATATATCAATTAGCTCGTGACATGTAATTAGTAATTAGTGAGTCATCGTGCGTTTGATACCATTCTGCCTCCTTAAAATCTTTCATATTACAGGTAATTAATTATACAAATAATTTAAAAAAACTTTTGTGAAAGTGCTTATACGCGATTAGACATGAAGCATGCTATAAGCAATTAAACTGAGTATCATATCACCATTAATAAATAAATAAAAAGAAAAAATTATTACAGTTTTTTTTAAATAGGAACTCTGTATACGCAAGACTAAATCTAATGACTTTAAATTCGTTCCGTGTGTGAAGTCCCAACGGCTCTTAGTTCGTTGGTTCGTTAACGAATGTCAGTTGAAGGGGCTGGTTTGTCTGGACCGTCACTTTGGGAGATCTGTCCAGCTTCTTCTCAACTGGACTCATCTCTGGCGTCGAGTTCGGTGTCAGGAGCCCGTGTCGTACTTGTGTTTGGTTAGCGCTGACCAGGTTCAAACTGGTCAGGTTGTGTTTAGGTATTGTGAACGAAGGCATGTCCTTAGTTTTGATGCTGTCGTAGATACGCACCAATTTGTTGCCGTCGAATCCTTCGATTACATTAATAGGCCGGCTGACGGGAGACGCTGTGACCACTAACCCTGGCATCCTGGGCACGTGGATCCTATGGATATCCTGTTGATGAATATTACCTGCTGTGGATGTCGAAGGTTGACTCGTCGCTATGTGCTGAGTAATAGAGTGGTTCTTAAGCCCTTGGGCTGTTTTATAGCTTTTGCCGCATTGGCATTTGTATGCCTTTTTTACCCTGAAAATTAAATTTCTTCATTTCAATCGTATCTTTATTTATATTTATGAATTATTCAAATTAAAATACTTTACAGTGATTATTTAATGCATTCTATTATCAATTTAGCCTAAAACTAATAATGATTTCAATGCATATACTTGTATACTAATACGCAGGTGTCACATTTAAATTACGTGTTCTACTAATTAACATTATTATTTACCTTATATTTGCTAAACTATTTATAATCTCGTATTTACTTATAAGTATATAAGTATTATACCCATTTCTTCCAATAATACTCGCGTGCAGTCATTCGCTTCTTCGGCGGCGCAAGTAACTTTTTATTATAATAATCCGGCGTTCGCAAAATTTGATATTTTCTATCAATTCATAAACAAGAAAATCAATTTGTTATATATTGTTTGTATAAAAAATCGTACGGAAAATTGAAATATAGGGGTAAAAAATCGTTTTATAAAAAAATGCGTATAGTTCACACACGACAGAACTAAAACCTACAAAAAGAATGCCAGAAGAGCGTATGTCTCACTGTTCTCCAACACCTGAAGGCAAGACAGATATTGCTCCCACTCTACCCAACACAGTGTTTACTCCTACCATTTTTTGTCGTACAAAAAGGCTACGGATCGGAATTTGCAAGCCCTCCCATAAGTTTCAGTTCAAAAACTAAATTAATAAAACAAAAGACAATAGGGACATTAGAAAAAAACTCTCATTTTCTTCTTTACAACGCGTATGCGAAACTGGTGCGGACAGTTAGTCTTCTATAAAGAGGTTGGACTAGTAAACTATGAAGAAAAACCTCTTTAAAAGATAATACTGTTCTTAGTTATTGTTTAAGGAAATTTTGTCGACCCGACACTTTCTTTACCAACATGACCGAGACGATGAAACTACAACAAGACATCGAACACACAAGAGGAAAATTGAGTTGTTTGATTTCAAAATGACCTAAATCCAATTGTAATCATTCATATAATATGGTTATTGTTTAAAAGATTTCCAGTTTTTAAACATCGAGAACAGAGTTCAAATTTTACCGTTCATAAGGTTTTTAGCTTTTTTAATGACCTTCATATTTTATATATACAATTTTTTTATTTTAATAATTGGAAAAAAAAAACGTAAAATATTAGAATAAGCTAAAATTTGATTTATCTTATTTTAAAATGTAACGACACAATTTATTATTTAAGTACTCGGCTAATTGTATTTTGTCGGACCAAAAGCCGTTTAAAAACAGCGATAACATGAAAGCGCGAGCTATCTGTACTATAGCGCCATCTCTTTGCGATAAATATAAACTTTATTAGTAAACGATTAAATGCAATAAATTCAGTTTAATCTCGAACAATTATAGTGAGATATCGTAGAGATATAATAAACTACTCACTTGCCATCTTTCTTGTGACCGTTCTTCGAATGGTATTTAATACCATTGACGTTCTTATATCTCTTCTTGCAACCTGGGACGGGACATGCGAAAGGTTTCTCTTGAGCGGCCGGACCGAGAGCTCCGGACGATGCATTTGCGTTTATCCTAACAAATAATTTAATTTATATAAAGTAATTTCTACTAACAGTATCGAGGGAATGTAATGCACAAGGTGGGAAGGGGTAACGGCTAACGATGTGTTCGAACAACATGATGGAGTTTTAGTCCGTGGGGATCAAACATAACCGAACATTATGTGCCACTCGGGGTAGGTAATCTTAACGGATTTCTCCATGTAAAAAAATACTTTTACTAACGTTTTAGCATGTGTTTAGAAAAGTTTTGATGAAAGTCCTGAAACACGCTAGAATAAACTGGAGTAAGGGATTTTGAAAAAGACTAGAATCAAAAATACTTTACGTAATATAGGCCCTGGAAAGCCACTTATGAAATTCAAACGACCATTAGTTAGAACGAACAACCTGGTCATCGAGAAGAATTAGCAAGAATCTCGATCTGTTTTATCTCTTCAACGTACATATATTTATTAATATACATTATAGTTACATTAACTTCTGCCCGTGACTTCGTCCGCGTGAAATAGTTACTTTGAAATAGTTAGCGTTGACCCAAACGCTCACACGCAGCGTAAGCTCTTAAAAAGGAAAAACCCGATTTTGATACATTCTTAATCGGTGGTCCGCTGCTATTGGTCTTAACGTAGTGATATGTAGCCTTCCTCGATAAATCAAAAAGGGCAAGTAGTTCCTGAGATTAGCGCGTTTACCAACCAACCAAACCCTTCAGCTTTATAATATTAGCATAGATTAGCTTTTGGCAGATGTATTTGTTTTTTATTGTAGCACTGTACAATTCAAAAACAATGGCGACCACCAAGTGACACACTATCCATCGTTGGTCGCCGCTGTCATGCCAGCGTGCGAAATCTGGATATGCACAGACAAATCCCGAAACGCGACCCGCAGAAGCGAATCACTATTACGGGCTTTATCGCCATATGCATGGTGTCTAGCCTACTTAACGTAACCAAATCAAGACAAATGAACAAGATGGCGAACATTCAGCGAGCGCGGTGCATTTAATATGAAACATTTTTAAAGCAAGTATTCAATACGTATTTAACTTTTTTGTAATAACACCGAAAGTGTAATAACCGTGTTATGTAAAACACGAGACCTACAATTAAGACAAAGCCAAACAAATCAAATAAAAACGACTTCCTTACTTGACACCATATCGGAGTATAAACTCAGAGCTATATTCCTCTACAGTGGTCCAGGAATCGTTACTGTCTTCCGATGGACTTATCATCTCGTCTTCATCCATTTCACTTCCTGAAACAATTATAATAATTGATATTATAAATGCGAAAGTGAGTTTGTTTGTTACGCTTCCACGCTTTAACTACTTAGCCGATATTCATGAAATTTCGCCCACGAATTATCAGGGGTACAGGGTATCCAGAAAAATTATTATCGAGGGATCGGTCGGATTTAATGTAACACAAACGAAGCTATGAGCCAAAGATAGTAATAACTAAAGTCCACATATATGTATACTACTGCGATAAAGACTTTTAGATGGTAGAGCCACGTTGAAGCTATTACTGGTGTCAGCATGAATGGGTTGGCTCGCCCGGGGTTGTACCAACCTGTTGCAGAAACACCCACGTGAAGTAACAGTGCTTGCATTGTTACGTTCCGTTCGGTCAGTGAGAGCGCCGGAGGCCCTCCCCTTCCCCCGCCCCCAAACAGAGGCTGGTAACGCATTTGCGACTCCCCCTAGTGTTGCAAGTATTTATGGACGGAGGTGATTCTCTTAACATCAGGTGAACCTGTTCGTTAGGTTCGTGAACCTACATTACCAACTAGTAAAATCGGCTAAATTTCGTTTTGAAACCCCTATTAACGCGAGCGAAGTCGCGAGAAATCATTAGTTAGGTATACAAAGATAAAATTGATATAAAATAATATCCAATGAATTCTGTTAAATGAGCATGACGGTTACAAATTCAATTGCCATCAATTTTATGTGATTGTTACAACTTAGTTCGACTTTCTTTTTATTTAAGAACGACAAAATGGCATCCATGTATTTGTTGGTAAAAGCCAAGAACAACCGCTACCTCTGAGAGGCAGAGATCTACAATTGAACGTCAGCGGTCGCTGCCAGGACGGCCTGCAACCTCCCAGTAGTAGATATGCCTGATCCAATAATGCGACAAACTAAGAGTCGTTGTAACGGGTTCATTTATCATGCATATGATGATAGCGATCTAATCGGATAGACACACCTATAACTCTCCCACCACCTCTTTATAGCTGGATATATACACCAATTAATTCCGGAATACAATACGCCTACTGGCGGTAATTATAAACAAAATTTTCACTCAATATACGTACTAAGCTAGAGCGAAAATGCAAAAAAATAATTGCAAACTATATCCTACCGAAACTTGCTCCATCAATATCTAGATCATACTAAACTGTCCTAAACTAAAAAAAAAACACTTTGAGGCAGTATTGGCAATTAAATATTCCAAACGACTCGGGCACAGTTATCATGTCCTAGCACCACCAGGTACAACAATTGCTACCCAACTTCTGTTACCAATTCCACATTCATTTCCGACAGCAGATCAACGCCAATTGACAGTTCAAATTAGTGTAAATTTGCTACCATATGATTATCATGGTAAGAAATCACCAAAGCATGAGGTAAATTTAAAGTCTTTTTTTTTTGTTACTACGCTTTTGACCTAGGAGGATCTTAATAGCTTCACCGGACTACTAAGACGAACGCTTAAGACATTACAGGCAATTCTAATAACCGAGTTTAGAGTGCTAATCCAACGGTTGGCCGCATTCCGGGGCCAGAGGCCGAAATGTCGAGATAAAAGCAACGCGAATTGCGATGTTGCCGACACAAAATGAAATATGATAATTTTATACTTTACATACGACATAAAAATATATTTATAGATTCTAAAAAGATAAAATTTCTTTATTGAGAAGAAGTAACTTCTAGTATACTTATTCGATATTGAAAGCTCTTTCTCTTATTACATGCCGCCATATAAGCTTTTTTTAAATCGCGACAATTAAAAATAAATAAAATGTACCTATCTATATTATCGACAGGCAATTTAGTCAGTAAATAAAAATGTATATAAAAAGTATTAAATATTTATTCCATTACAATAGGTAAATACTTCATAAATGATAATATGTGCTTTGTAATGTGCCGTTTAAATATAATTACCGATATTGATATCGACTAAAAAATAAGGAAGCAACTGTAACGTCTCCTTCGCTTTAAATTAGATTTTAATAGCCTCATAATTCGCCTCACTACTTCGAGCTCATTAAACTTGGTGCCATACGCAAAAAACCACACAAAATGTATCATTGGGCTTGAACAATAGATAAAGTGTCCAACGCGACGATACAAAATAGACCAAAGAAAAAATAACCTGTCGGTGTATTGCTACGAACTGAAGGCGTCTTCGGTGCTGAGTGCAGACGCCGACGCACATCTGCAGCTGGAGGTATATTCTGCATTTCGCGCCGAGATGCTTCGGTAATAAATTTTAAAACGTAACTAAGCGGTATACATGCTGGCTGCGAAGCTTCTTTCTGTTCCACTACTGCTGGATCGTAATCTAAAAAATAAATATAACTTAAAACTCGGTAAATAAATATTAAATCCTCGCTCTTGAACAATCAGCTGACTGGGCCAATGTTTGTTTACGGTAGAATACGTAAAAAAAATACAAATTTTTTTAAACAGTGATACATTGTAATTCTTACCATAGGAAAATAAAAGAAATGCACAATTAAAATACATTATCATTCGCGAAAACTTTTGGCCTTTGAGAATAAATTAAAAAATTGACGCAAAATAAATTCCAATGCTGACAACATGGAGACATTGATAAGACGTATATAGGGAGGGTCATGGCTTATATTCTAAGGATCAAATACAATATATTACTGAAAATTCAAATTAATAAACAATATTTACCTATATGAACATCCTCGATGTGTTCAATTAAATCCGATAATCTTGGAAATGTTATGCCACAACCATTAAATTTACAGATGTTTATCATGAAGACCGCCATGTCGTACAATGATATCGACAAGTCAGTTGTCAGACTGTGCTAATAGTATTTATTTTTCGCAGAACGAATTAATCCGTAATTTCTATTCATTTTTACCAAAGCATAGAAAAATAAAAATACTAAAAATATTTTTAAATTATTTATAATATATATGTGATCAGAAATAAAAACTTATCACATTAGAAGTACTGAAAGTAACCATCACTCGCGCATATTGATCGTAGTTGGCTGCGCCGTGGGAACCTTCATTTTTTTAACCAATGCGATTGCAGTATTGGTATTCTGTTTCATCTGTCCACTCAGAAATTGAACATTCCAAAGGCCGGTCTCCTCCTTCTCGGTGTTCTTTGGTAAGTGCGGTAAAATTGTGGAAGAAAGCTAATCGTGAAAAAGTGTATTAATTATAAGCCATCATAAAATAAAAAGTGTTACATTAAATTAATATTGAAATCCAGTGCGTGTTAGTGTATATATTGTGAGTTCGAAAGTATTCACTTGAGAGTAATCACTGAAATCATATAGATCGGCATATCGGCCATTTTCATTACTCAAGCGATTATTTCCTATTGGAATAGTATTCATTGTAACGTACGTAACTTAATACGCATAGTAGTACTAAAATCAATATTTTACGTAACTTTGTTGATTCTGCGCCCTGTGCCATAGTTACGTAGACTTGTAATTACGTAACATAGCGGTTCGTCGGTCAAACTGTCAAGTCTCCAAATTCTAAGCAGTCGTTCATCTTCAAGGGACCTGCTTACATCTAATACTGGTAGATCAGGAATAGACATACTTATAATACTACGGTTTCTTTCAGTTGTCAGTCGTCGCACCCTATAAAAACACTTAAAATGCTGTGTGCCGCAAGATTGATCGCCCCTGCAGCCAGGTCTGCTGTAAGTAAATTATATTCATTGATTCTTTTCCATTAAGAGGTGATTATTCACTAAGTTAGCACTTTTAAGTCTGTAAATGTTTGACCTTGTTCAATTTTAATGTTACTAATATCCAGTGCGCCGGTATTATACTATTATTAACGTAGGATAAACAATTAGATTTGTATTGGATTATACATCACAGTTTTGATAAAATTTTCGATTTATTCAAATATTAAGAAATTACATAATCAAGTAGTAACTTCAATACAACACAAATTAACAATTTTTATATATTTTCAATATACTTATAACCTTGTACAAATTAATTGATGTTTAAAGTCTATGATATAGGGAAATATTAGCAGGTGCATTAAAGTATTGATTTTCAAGGGTGTAGTCTATGAATATTCAACTTTAGTCTGTCCTATTTGATGAATATTGAATAGAATACTGGATTTTAATTGCAGATCTTCAGCAACACAGCCCTTGTGCGACCACTCGCAGCAGTCACTACAAACACACAAATTGTCCCGGTTGCCCCGCCTCAGTTATCAGCTGTGCGCTCCTTCCAGACCACATCAGTCACCAAGGATATTGACTCTGCTGCCAAATTCATTGGTGCTGGTGCAGCGACAGTTGGAGTAGCAGGATCTGGTGAGTACTTGTAATTCATCAATTATTAAAGCACTTACTACAAGCTTGTGGTGCAAGATTCTTGAAATGTCAATTCTACCATGCCGTTTATGCTTTTCATCATCATATCTTTCCGCCTCCATAACCTAGTCTAAATCATGATACTCTATTCCGAATACATTTTATTAACTTAAATTGTAAAAATGTCAAATGGATGTGATTACATAATCCATTATTTATGTAAAAGTTTTTAGTAAGAAGGATAATTATATAAAATCACATGATTATTTTATGATAACAACATTGTAGATGTGTTAAAAATCATATCTAATACGACTTTCATGATTTAAGAAGTGACTAAATATTATTGCACCTCCTTTTCCGTCATTTAATTGTTCCTTATCATATGCAGGTATTGGTATCGGTGTTGTGTTTGGATGCTTGATTATTGGTTATGCACGAAACCCTTCCCTGAAGCAACAAATATTCTCATATGCGATCTTGGGATTTGCGTTATCTGAAGCTATGGGCTTGTTTTGTCTAATGATTGCATTCTTAATGTTATTTGCTTTTTAAGTAGTATTTTTTTAATTGATCTATATGTACATATGAAAATAAGCTTTTACACTGTGCATGTTTTTCATTAATACTAATAACATTGAAGATTAATGCAAGGTAAGATACTTTTTGTAACACTAGTAGCACTAAATAATACTAAGACTGTAAATAAATGTCATTAATTTAGTGGTATATTAAATTTACTTATATTAATATTTCTATTTGTTCACATTTCAGGTGCGGGTATCGGAACGGTATTCGGTTCCCTCATCATTGGTTATGCAAGGAACCCCTCCCTTAAGCAACAGCTGTTCTCATACGCCATCTTGGGTTTCGCCCTGTCCGAGGCTATGGGTCTCTTCTGTCTTATGATGGCGTTCCTTCTGTTGTTCGCTTTCTAAGCTATATAATTTTAAGAACACTACTACTGCCATCTTACATAATGAGGTTTCGGTGTATACTATCTGGAGTGGACGGCCGTGGAATCGGAATGTGTGGAAACCTCATCCTCTAGTAATGCTTGGACTGATGTGTAAATGTGTTACACTAACAGTGCGCGTCATCGGGAATTCAATTATTTAAATCAAATAATGTAGTATACAATCTTCAAAATAAAATGTTGTACGTAAACATTATAATGAAGCTGCAATTATTTCTATTCCTAATATAACTGTAGATCGTTAAACTTATGAACATGACAACTTCGATGGTAATATTGTTATTTAGCCAGATAATTTGCGTGAATGTTATCATCGTTTTTTTTATGTTCAAAATTTACCTGTTCGAGAATGTCGACGTCTGTATTGTACATTTTTAGGGCGATTAAATGATGATAATATTTCCAGCGTTTGTTATCAACCTATTTGCTTTTAAATCACCAATTAAGATTTATTTTAATTGAACTATAGAATGTTATTAAAAAAAAAACACTCAAATTAATAGTTCAGAAAATTACAAAAACGAATTTAATTGAAATTAAACTTGGAATAATCAATCCAGTATATAATTAAAAATAAACTTAATAAACAGTTCCGAAGTAATGTTTATTACTTAATAATGAATTTTTTGTTTAAAATTTGAAAGACCCAAAAGTTACATTAGTCCGTATCTGAAAGAATATACTAACCTTAGTATATTCGTTGCTCAATTTTTAAAGTCATTCATAAATTGAGAATACTTGATTGTATTCTAACAAACAGTTAAATTTATCATGTCTAGAATGAATATAATAAAAATCAAGATATTTTCAACAATTTATTGCATAGGTTTTTATATGAAAATTATCTAAGTGAATACCTCCGAAAATATTTTTAAAAAGAACACTAAATAAGCTGCAGAGGTAAACCCTTAAATTATCGAGGAATTACTAGTATCAACTTAAAAGGTAATACATATTAAAATTCTGGATTTGACGAGGTCAATAATTAAAATTAATTCAGTTCCAGAAGAAAATCGAATGTATGATATGAATGATAATCTAGAAACTCTTAAAAATTGTAAAAACTAAATTCGACCATTGAAAAGTATAAACTACTAGCCGACCCGTGCCCACTTCGTTTGGCTGTAATACGTAAGCGTGGAATGGTTATTTTGCGCTAAAACGCAGCGGAAGCTCTGAAAAGGAAAAAAATACCTCGATTTTGCAACATTATTCATTGCTGTTCCGCTCCTATGGGTCTTAGCGTGATGATATATAGCTTATAACCTTCCCTGATAAATGAGCTATATAACGCTGAAAGAATTTTCCAAATCGGACCAGTAGTTCCTGAGATTACCCCTTACAACGTCACAAATTGACAAACTCTACCTCTTTATAATATTAGTATAGACTACAATACATAGTTCTCAATTTGTACTAATAATAGTATTGTTTGGTGTTCTTCAGAAAACACTTCTACCACTGATCTCACAAACACGATTTTCTGTCGAAAATATTTTCAATAACCATAGTTCAATCAATACTGGAACACTTCATTACGTTAATCGTTAACATAATTTATAATTCTATATATGTATGTCCCATTAAGATGGATAACGCTGTGATATGATTATATTTGAAGAGTCCGAAAAGAAAGTAACTGATTCGAATTTCGGATTACATTTTCGAATAATTTGAACTACTTTTCATTGAGTATTAATTTATCATTTGAAAAATATTCAAGTAATTCGAATACTGAATTATATTCGCATACCCTTGATCCTTAGTAGTATAATCATATTCTAGATGCATGGTCGTCAAACTGTTGGCCGCAACATAGCTAACAATATTAGTAAACAATAACTGCCAAAACTGATATCACATTTGTAGTTAACTAAATGGAAGTCTGCAGGAAATAAAGAGCGCGAGCATGTTTGTGTATGTACAAAACAAATTATTAATATGATATCCCTTTTTAAGGTATTTACGCCCATTTCTAATGCTTCTTGCAATGCTAATATAATAATACTGGATAAGGTATTTGACAGCAATAGCTCCAGGGCACAATTTCTCTAAGATAGACTTTATTTTAGCCCTGAAACTAACTGCAAAATAGATATTTAGTTGGTTAGTCAATCGAGCTGGCAAACAAATGACTTCACAGGTTCCTACTGCCATACAAGTTTTATAGGATAATCGTATTTTGATGGCTCATAAAATATATGCAGATTCATAAAAGATACCAATAACCCAAATCCATGATTGTACAGACCACAGTCGTACCTAACATGATTCTATGTTAAGCTTTGTCAGAAAAGTATGACGACCACTGTATCTAGTATATAATGCGTTGCAGTAACACTTAAATTTCATTCAACAAAAATCTCCCACTACCACGGTTATAGTAATATATTATTTTTAACTATGTCATAATTTGTTGGGAAAAATGTGTGCGGCAGTTATGCATAACATGATTTTCTATTATAAGCACAAAGCTTCAATTAAACAAATCTTATAGTCCGCGTCAAACTTTTTAACCGCTCTGAAGTAGATGCGCAGAACACAAATTTAGGTATCAAAGGGACCGAGACGTCGCAGAAAGACACACCCGCGCACGTACCTCGCCCCTATAGCACCCATATTGACACATATCTCCTGTCATTACTAGTGTACAGTCGCAATCAGAATAGTTTTGTTGTTGTTAATTACGTGTTATTGTTATTTTCACTTTATTCTTTCTAGTTTATATTTCCTATTATTAGAAGACTCGTCCACTTCAAAAAATGATGTTTCTATGAAGGGCGTTGTTTATTACAAATTATTTGTTTATTATGAATGTATTTTATTTACAATAACACATATATGCTACAAGATATATGACACAGATATGAACAAATACTGCATAAGGGGATCATTCAATTAAAGTACGCGATCATCCAAAACTCACCAATAAACGTTATTTAGATTTAATTATAACTGACAAATACATGATGTGGCGATCTGTTAATATTCTAGCTTGTATATTATCCTATTCTTCGGCTACTATGGTCCATCTAGTTTTTGCTGTTGTTTTATTACCTCAGTAATGACAAAATTTTTATTATCTGTTAATTTGTATCTCTAATCTTTTGCAAATATTCTAAATGTATAATATCGAAACAAAAATTAATAAATGTCGATATTCCTATATAAAAATTTTGAATTTGTTTTGTATTCACTTCTTGACTGTACTATGCGCAAAACTGAATTCAAATCTATATTCAGAGCGGTCATAACATTTGACTCGGACTATACACTGATTTATGCATTCTAACATCAAAACACAGGCAAAATATTCAAAAGTATCTTTTGTTACTGCCTTTTTGAATCAAACAAAACATGATTTCTAACACATACCGACATTAAACTATGATTGGAAAAACTCTTTACAATAAATTTTATCTTAGCCTACAGCAAAACAAAATAAGGCATTTACGTCTCGACGGATGTCTATCAAACAACCAAACTGAAACTGTTCGTTATTTGACTCGAGTCTATGAAGGTGAAAACTATCTCTGTTACAATGCAATCTGCTCTTTTCGAGATAAACAACATTTGTAATATTATTTGGTCCGAAATGTTAAATATAAATAACTTCTTCATTGACTCGAATCAAAAGACACCTTAGACAATATTATTTTTGGCTCAACATACATCCCCCATGAACATCATAAACTTTACAAACTAAACATCACCACATTCACCATTTATATCATCTTTTAATAACTACTCATGATATTTTCTTTATATTACAACTATTAATATAAATAATGTATTATTAGAGTAGAACTTAGATCGACTCAGTTTCGAACTGTGCCCCCTTTGAAATAGTAATAGGTCCATATGTTTCGCTTTGTTCTAACTTCAACACTTGGTGTTTCTTCAAGACGAGTAGACTGTAGAACTTCTGGGCAACCTGAACATTAAAAGTCATTATAAAAAAATCAGTACATATATGTTTGGATCAAATTCATAACTTTGCTGATTATACTCACATTGATACACATGAAACTTATAAAGAGACTGTACTAAAGTAACATAATAATACTAGCGACTGCCTCCAACTTCATTCACATTAATAACAGTAAAATATGCTCATAGAGATAAAGAATAATGTAACTCTGAAGTGATGAAAGAATTTTTAATTAATAAAAAATCGTTAATAGATTCAGATATTATCTTTTGCTAACACACTGACAGACTCCATTTTTCTTTTATAGAAACGGTTTTTTCCTACTTTTATGGGAAATAGCAGTAAATATTGTTAAATTCACAATATATTCAACAATAATAGACGTAAAATAATAAGTCACAAATATATAAAGGAATAAATAAGTGATACCGAAGCATAAGCGGGCAACATCCCACTTTTATATCATTATTTAGATTACTCTCATTTTTCTAAATGTCAAAAACATCTTTAAATTATTTCTTGTAAATTATGTAGCAACAATATTACTATTAATAAGACCAATAAATAAAGCACTAAAGTAGTATTTAAGTTAATTAAGAAAAGTATTTTACATAATCATCATTACATATTATTTAAAAAAAGTCCTTGCCACATCTGTCTGTCTGTCTGTTCGCGATAAACTCAAAAACGACTGAATGGATTTTTATGCAGTTTTAACCAGTACTCATGAGAAAGGTTTACGTATATAAGTTGTCAACGTTTTTTATCATTATAAGGGCGGGATAACATAGTAAATTATAAAACATCAAATCGAAATGTTATACAAAACCTACCTGTTTCCTGTTATTATGTCTCGGTGCCAGATCACAGAATGTCAATGACAAACCGATTGCAAGTTTCGGCCTCATCACGCTGAACAATTGTGCAGCTCGTCGGTTCAGAACGCGTTCCTCAAACTGTTCGTCTGTTTCACCCGCTTCACGTTCTGTCTCATCGGCCTGGATAAAAAAAATGTTATAGAACTCTTCAACAATTGACCTCAAAGCCTCTTAACGATTTTATGTAAATAGTGTGAGCGTACTTGACAATATATCTTAATTTGGTACTCTATTAGAACTACAAAAATGAAAGATTTCAATACTTAATAATATCACTAATTCGGTAAAATTGTTCTCTTATAAAACAAGATATCGTAAATCACACACTCACAACATGAAGAAACCTGTTACTGTTTCTTATATAGTTAATCAAAGTGGAGATATGCTACATGGTAATTTTATTTAATTGTAAATTAATTCTCATTAATTTACTTACGATTCGCGACATGAATCAGAAAAAAAAACTGATTAATTCTTACATGTTCCGGTGTCGGAGGTAAATCGTAATCATGTTGAGGACTCTGATGACCTGGTTGATGATCATCGTAACCCAAATTTGTCATGTGCATGCCAGTCTGAAACATAAAAAATATTTTAATTAGTAATTAAAAAAAGGTATATAAAAGTAATATTACTTGCTTTATGCCACATATTGTAAATTAGTGTATAATTTGGTATTTAAAACCTATCAATTGTAGATACATTTTTAAAAATAAATTAAGCACAATTAATATTAAATCACTTATATTTACATATATCAATATAATCCTCATATGGCAGATATTAAAATATACTATAGTGAAGTAATGTATGGCTAGAGCAATATATGCTGGCCTTTATGCCGTTTGAGAATTACAGAATACATTTTAATTAATATAAATATTATGTATTTGCATATATATATATATATATAACTGTTTCTGTATATATATGTAACTGATTCCTGCCATCGATTTTTTTTTAGATTTTCCCACAAACACTTAGTATTATTTAGTCATGTAATTTGTGAGCATAGATTTAAGATTTCAATCATAATTGAATAAATCTAAAGTATGTGAAGGCAACAATCTTCTACCTCAATGATTTCAAGAGGCAATATAATTTCATGAGCAGACAAACGTTAAATCGGTCATCATGGCGTGTCGCTATTATTGTTCTAATAATTTCTATAGTTACATTTTAACATTTATGATTTTTCTCCTGTAAGTTAGCTAATTGGTTAAATTCGAGTAGGTACTTAAATCAGTCATCGTGGCGTGTCGCTATTATTGTTCTAATAATTTCTATAGTTACATTTTAACATTTATGATTTTTCTCCTGTAAGTTAGCTAATTGGTTAAATTCGAGTAGGTACTTAAATCAGTCATCGTTGCGTGTCGCTATTATTGTTCTAATAATTTCTATAGTTACATTTTAACATTTATGATTTTTCTCCTGTAAGTTAGCTAATTGGTTAAATTCGAGTAGGTACTTAAATCAGTCATCGTGGCGTGTCGCTATTATTGTTCTAATAATTTCTATAGTTACATTTTAACATTTATGATTTTTCTCCTGTAAGTTAGCTAATTGGTTAAATTCGAGTAGGTACTTAAATCAGTCATCGTGGCGTGTCGCTATTATTGTTCTAATAATTTCTATAATTACATTTATGATTTTTCTTCCGAAACTGAACTAATTGGTTAAATTCGAGTAGGTACTTAAATCGGTCATCGTGGCGTGTCGCTATTATTGTTCTAATAATTCTATAGTTACATTTTAACATTCATGACTAAGTATCAAGTTAAGTAATTGGTTAAATTCGAGCAGGTACCTGATAGTCATGTTGATCATCAAGGCCGTGCAGCATGGGGTCGGCAGCGCGCGCCAGTATCTCGGAGACCTGCTCGCTGGCGAGTTGCGGCATCATCGGCAACGTGTCCATGCCCGTCGCGTGCGGCATCAACCCGCTTTGTCCCGCACCTGTTCATTAATAATTTCACCTTATTTCTTTATTTTATTTTTGCCAATCAAACTTCTACTAAATTATTACTGCCATTGTCAAGTATGTAATGATAATACTAGTTTCATTCAATCATTTCAATGAACTAACAAGATGGTGGCCGTCTTGCTAGAACTCTCCAGGAAGTTACTGTGGCAAGTCAGAATCCATGCTCCGTAGTATTATATTATTTCCCGTTCACTTGACTTGTTAACAATAACCAGCTATATTACGTAAAACACCACCAATATTACAAAATATAGAGCCAACATGAAATTCCAAGATCCGAAGATGATACCGCGTCTCTATCCGCGATCTACTCGACAATGACAGTAATAATGTAGATCATGATTTTATAAAACAAATCACAATTTTTTTCTTTGTAACAGTTTTAGGTTTTTTTTTAATAGTAATATTTTAATAATAAATCCCACACGGTTGAAGTCACATGTTACTAAAAATACTTAATAAATATTACTGTAGTTCTATGTACTGATATAGAATAAAGGAAAATAACATCGTCCAGATAAGATGAAGCTACAGCATTAAAAATAATATAGAATGCAATGATAAATTAATGTAAGCTCTTCAGTTTAGTGTTTTAAACACATGAGTAAATGAAAATCATAGAGATAGTAACCTGATGGTGTCATTCCACCGTGCTGTAAGCCCGTTGGAGTCATGCCACCGTGTTGAAGTCCCACAGGAGTCATGCCGCCATGTTGCAACCCACCGGGTGTCATGCCGCCATGTTGTAACCCGCCAGGCGTCATGCCGCCATGTTGTAACCCGCCAGGAGTCATGCCGCCATGTGCTAGTCCTCCTGGGGTCATACCGCCATGATCTAAACCTCCTACAAACAAATAATTTTAATGATTGAATTAATACTTTATTGCGTCTTTGGGTTTGTACACTGACAAGCTTAATGCCACAAGGCATTTTCTACCAACTAACCAGCGGTATTGTTTAAAAAAATTACGATATATATACGTATATCTATACTAATATTATAAAGAGGTAAAGTTTGTGAGGTTGTAGGGGTAATCTCAGGAACTACTGGTCCGATTTGAAAAACTCTTTCAGTGTTATATGCCTCATTTATCGAGGAATAGGCTATAAATCATCACGCTAAGGCCAATAGGAGCGGAGCAGCAATGAAAAATGTTTTAAAATCGAGTTGTTTTTTCCTCTTGAGAGCTTCTACTGCGTGTTAGTTAGCCCAAAGTAATTATTCGGCGCGGCCGAAGTCGCGGGCAGAGGCTAGTATGATAATAAAATAAATACATACATAACTTAAATATGCTCATATAAATATACATACATAGACATACAAAGATAATAATAAAAATGTATACACACAGCCAAAGTTAATAATCTATACATATAATAAAAATAAAGTTTGCAATTTTTAAAATTTTTGTTGGTCTATCTGTCTGTTCCGGGTAATCTTCTAAACGGCTAGACCGATTTTGATGGGAATTTCATTGGCAGATAGCTGAAATAACAGCGGGTTACTTAGGCTACTCTAATTTAGACTAGTTGTTAACCCCGGCTTCGTCCGTAATGCTAACTCCAAAACGGTTGGACTGATTTTCACGGGACTTTCAACGGCAGATAGTAGACATCATAATAAATAATTTAGTTTATTTTAATTTAGACTAGCTGTTAACCGTGGCTTCGCCCGCAGTGCTATCACCAAAACGGTTTGAGCTATTTTTACGGGACTTTCACCAGCAGATAGCAGACATTATAACATAAAAAATATAGTATCTCAGTAAAAAAAATTGTTTCGATATTACATACAAACACTTCATTTTTATTATATGTATAGAATAGATGTGAAAGCACATTTATTTACATATTTTTCATCAATCACACCCAAATGCTGGGATAGATTTTAATAAAATGTGGCAAAGATTCGAATTTGTCATAAAACATGCAGGTGCTTGTTTATCACCAAAGATAAAGTCGAAAGAATAGTTAGTTATACATGATCACATCAACCAGAAGAAACCCACTGTAGAGTCATATAGGTATAGATTAGGTCTCTACCCTGAAGAACGTATAGGCATAATCACCTCGCCTACACACAACGTAGTGGCGATTAT
Organism: Antheraea pernyi; assembly: GCA_015888305.1. NCBI lineage: Eukaryota > Metazoa > Arthropoda > Insecta > Lepidoptera > Saturniidae > Antheraea > Antheraea pernyi. The sequence goes on along the minus strand of MU158845.1, from coordinate 444,835 downwards.
AAAATTGCAAAAAATCCAGTTCTATATTTTTCACACATACAATGGTACATACTACAAAAACAATGTTCAGGTTCAAGTTTCCAAACGATTATTTATTTCACCATCAGTCAATAGCGTTACGAATTAAAATGAGTAAATATACATGAAATTTGGAAAAATTGACATCGGATATTGAAAAAAAAAACATCAGATTGATATTCCACCGGTTCAACAATTCGACCAGTATGACTTTTAGTTACAAATAATTTAAATAAATTTACCTGGTGTCATACCACCGTGGTGGAGTCCTGCTGGAGTGAGTCCGCCGTGGACAAGCCCCACTGGTGTCATTCCACCATCTAATCCTAAGCTGGGTGTCATACCTATAATAAATATGTATGAATTAGAAAAAACATTTAATATACTAAATCTAAAGAAATTTCACCATTTTAGTCTGAACTTATATCTAGAAGCACCAATGAAAAATACGATGTGTAATTAATCTTTAAATTTAAAAAAAATTCATTCCAATGATTATATTTCTCATTTCTCAAAAGCTTACTAAAACATGGTAGTTCACCTGTTGAGTATTAAAGCAGTTTAAATACTAGATTAAAGTTAAATAGAATTTTAAAACAATTATTTATAAATATATAAATAAGTACGACATACCACCATGGTGTAACCCCGCTGGAGTCATACCGCTTGAAGGTAAACCCAGGTCCACTACCTGACCGTCGCCATGTTGGAGTCCGGCTGGTGTCATGCCGCCATGCTGAAGCCCACCTGTCATTCAACATATTTTTCAACTGATTTTACAAACAGTTCCATACCCATATGCTTCTGATACATGGAAATGTTCAACTGTCATGTTATTAGTGTTTTCTGTGCAATAATATATGCCATAAACTAACAAGATCCAAAAAGAGTGCGAAAGACATATTATTAGAAATGTTTTAGTCAGAACATTTTGGCAGAACTCTTTTCAGATAAAGATAAGATGTTGTATGACTTGGTAATTATATCACATCAGCGACTCTCCTGACGAACCTATAAAGAATGGGGAACAATGGGATTGATATGTTTGTTGAAATATAAGCACCTAATTTAAAAAAAAAAACATGTTATTCCGTAAATATCTTCTTACGTGATATTTGCTCTACACGTGATAAATAAATGTATGATATTGATTTAAAAAAATGTATACCTACCGGGTGTTAAGACCCCATGATGAAGGTCACCAGGTGTAAGTCCTGCCTGCAAGAGTGTACCCGGTGTCAAGGGCCCCAACCCGCCCGGTGTCAGTGGCGCCCCCAGCGCACTTAGCATACCTACATTGTAACATATTAAATATGTATTGGAGTACAAATAAATTTATTACGTTGCAAATGTCATTTTACTATTCACAGATATAACAATACATTTGATACACAGAACATAGACACACTATTTTTTGATAAAGTTTAGTTCCATGTTGCTCAAATCACCTAGGCCTATGTTGCCCAAATCACCAAGCCACATGTTGCTTAAATCACCTAGCTGCATATCGCTTAAATCACCTAGCCCCATGTCGCTTAAATCACTTAGCCCATATCGCTTAAATCACCTAACCCCTTGTCGCTTAAATCACCTAGCCCCATGTTGTTTAAATCACCTAGCCCCATGTTGTTTAAATCATCTAGCTCCATGTTACTTAAATCACCTAGTCCCATGTTGCCTAAGTCAACTAGTTCCATCTCGCTTAAATCACCTAGCCGCATGTTGTTTAAATCACCTAGCCCCATGTTGTGTAAGTCATCTAGCTCCATGCTGCTTAAATCACCCAGTGCCATGTTTCCTAAGTCACCTAGTCCCATGTTGCTTAAATTACCCAGCCCCATGTTGTTTAAATCATCTAGCTCCATGCTGCTTAAATCACCCAGTGCCATGTTTCCTAAGTCACCTAGTCCCATGTTGCTTAAATTACCCAGCCCCATGTTGTTTAAATCACCTAGCCCTATGTTGCTTAAATCACCAAGCCCCATCTCTCTTAAATCACCTAGCTGCATGTTGTTTAAATCACCTAGCCCCATGTTGTGTAAGTCATCTAGCTCCATGCTGCTTAAATCACCCAGTGCCATGTCACTTAAATCACCCAGTGCCATGTCACTTAAATCACCTAGTCCCATGTTGTTTAAATCACCTAGCTCCATGTTGCTTAGATCCCTTTGTCCCTCATAGTTACCTTTGTGTGCCTAGCTTCCTTTAGGTTGAACTACTTATTCTGTATTGCTTAACGGCCTAGGGCCTTGTGCAGACGTAGTGCCGGTAAGGCAGACCCTGCTCCTCTGGGCAAAAGATGTAAAAAGGCATTATGGGGTTTTATTCCGTGAGAATCGGAGATCACCCATCCTCAGCTGCACGGCGGGATGCCTTGCTACTTGAAGTACCTAACTTCATGTGGTTGGTTACGTTACATAATCTTGTATGACTTAAATCACGTAATCCTGAATATTTCAAATCACCTAGTCCAGTGTTACTTAAACTAAATTGCCTCTGGTGACATAATTTACCCAAGCCCATACGCGTTAACTTAAACGATCACCCAACTTGCTAACGAATTTCAAGGCATTGTTAACCTATATTACTTGTGTCCAATGAGAAGTAATAAACAGAGTTATTATGTTCGATAGAATAATTTTATTATAAGCGGTGTTTAATGAGATTAATGGGAAGTGAGAAGCTTTAGTGTATGGTTAATACGTGCACATACCAGGCGTATGAGGTGATTCGACGTCAAGAGAGCCGCGAGGCGAGCGCGGCGACTGCGGGTACTCGCCTGCCTCCTTCTCTGCACCACACACCCACCCGTGTTAATATTGTTAATACTATCTACCTAATCAGCCTTCATCTATATTACTATTTATATATCAATAAAAATTACTTCATTTTCATGTATACAGAAAAAAAATAATTGAAAAGGAACTTCTTGGGCACAATAGGGAAAAAATTTGTTACGTGTTGAACATAAGGTAGCTATGTATTTGTATGCGTGTGTGTAAGATACTTATAAATAAGTGTAATTTTGGGTTTAGTAATATATAGGTGATGAGTATTCTCGTATATATAGTTTAATACATATAACTCAAAGAATTTTCAGTTCTTCACATGTACACACTAATATTGCCAAAAAGTAATCAAGTGTATATGATTATATTTTACGTTTAAAAATTTCAATCTGTAGTCGTTTTTGAATGAGAATTACTTTATAAATCCAACAGGATAGCATTGTTTTTCAGCGATATCAAATATTGTTTAATTTCATTTAGTTTTTTGGCATTGGTAAAAGTCAAAATGTAGTAAGATTAACTCGTTGTGACTTTGTGTGTGTCAAGTCCAAACACTACTAAATATTTCACTAATATTGCTGAATCATCTAACAATAGAGTTTAGAATAGAATAATGTTATCACACTAACAATAGGATTTATTACTCGTAAACTTCGTTTTATTAAATAATCTATACTAATATTCTAAAGAGGTGAAGTTTGTGATGTTGTAATGGGTAACCTCATGAACTACTGGTCCGAAATGAATAATTCTTAGAATGTTATATAGCTCATTTGTCCAGGAAGGTTATATACACCATCACGCTAAGAGCGGAGCACCAATGGAGAATGTCTCAAAATCGAGGGTTTTTTTCCTCTTGAGACCCTCCGCTGCGTTTTTAGCGGTAGCCCAAAATAACTATTCCACACGGACGAAGTCGCAAGCTAAGGCTAAAGAAACTATTAACAGTTATAAATATTGATTGGTTAGTTGTAACGACAAATCCTTTAAAAACAGTTAATGTTACGACATATCCCATACATAAAGTTAATATGTGTAAAAATGAATTAGTAAATAGCGAGTATAGTTCCCATCACGAGTTAAGAGCACAAAATAGTGCATAAGCGAGGTTCTAATAAATTTATAAATGTGCTCATGACTCATGACCCCAGTTATGAAGAGAAGCGCATATGATTAATATAATTAGTACTAACCAACAGACGGTTCATATTCTTGTGGCAATGGTGTTGGCGGTTCCACTTCAGGTATAGGAGTCGCAACCACCGGCGCTGGTGTCTCAGGAGCTTGAAAACTCTGAAATTACTTGATATTATCAGCAACAATAGAAAAACATTTTTTTTTTACCCATTAGTGTGATATATACTTAAGAATCACGTGTGTTTTTTTTACCAATTACTCATTATTATGGAGGAATAGATATTGATAAAATTTCACAAAAATTCGCCTTAGCAAAATAAAAAAATCAGTGTATCTCGTAACGACACAGAGAAAGAAGTGAAACTTTTTATAACATGGAAAAATTTTCATTACAAAATACAACAAAAATGGAATGCGGCAGACGATGCTTAATTTCGATGATCGGACGAGAACCGGTGTTGAACACTCTACCCTCGACACAGTGCTTACTTCCATCACTTTTTGTCACAAAAAGGTTGCGAATCAGAATTTCCCCTCGCCCTCCCCCCAAACACAGGCTGGCAACGCACTTACGACTCCCACTCCCCTGATGTTGCTAGTGTCTATGGACGGTGCTGTTCACTCAACGTCTGGTGACCCACCTGTTCGTTTGCCTCCTATGATATAAAAAAAACGAAGTCCTACGACAGAAAGTTCCAATTCAAATAATAAGGTATTGATTCTGGTAGATGTCGACCAATAGATGACCATAGTTATGTTACAGATTCATATAACAATATGATAAATGAAAGCAGCTTAGTAACCTCTTCGTGTCTGCGCTTGCGTCCTCCTCGACGTGGTACACTGGGCTCGGGTTCAGGTGAGCGAGCCTCTGCCTCTTCTGCCTCACTTCTCAGTGTCATGTTCCGCTGGTATTTCTATACAATAACAAAATAACTGAGCAACTGCAACATGTGGACGAGTCAGCTAGTATATAAATAAAATGACAGAGGTCTGTCATTGTGTGCACAAAACGAACTACTAAATAGAATTCGATCAGTTTTTTTAGCTATCGTCCTTCGCCACTTGGTCCTTATCTAAAAAATATCATCATGATATCTTCATTAAATATACCAGGTGAATGTTTAAAGGTTAACACCCTTCAATCCTGTGGTAGTTCATGGTCTCATTTAACATATAAAATAATAATATAAAAACAAATACTAATAAACAACAAAGAGAACCTTAGTTAAAATTTGTTGAGTGTATATCAGTTTTGCATTTCTCGAGATAAGGTCAATTATTAAGCACCTGTTATTTTAAATTGTTTTAGAATGAGAATCTACTAATGATTATCATGCAAAAATATTCCTGGTGACTAACTAATCATGCTGTATAACTATTAAACTTTCAAGAAACCACGATTTTTATAAGCAACAATTGATACAAAAAACTAAAGGAATTTTGTAAGTGATAACATATTTTTTACGTTTTTCCTTCTATACATCATTACATAGTATAAAATAAAGTCCCCTACCGCGTCTGTCTGTCTGTCTGTTCGCGATAAACTCCAAAACTACCGAACGGATTGGCAAGCGGTTTTCACCAGTGGATAAAGTGATTCATGAGGAACGTTTTGGTATATAATTTCTCAAGGATTTATTTTTAATCAGGGCGGGACAACGTCTGCCGGGCCAGCTAGTTAAATATATATTTAAGATAATTAAAGACGCAAACGAAGTCGCAATTATAATCTAGTGTATTTATGTAAATACTTACCTTAAATAGAACTCGCGATGGTATCGGCCTGGCTGGCAGAGTGAACAGTTTCTCGACACCTCCTGTCTCTTTCCAGTGCATGAGACGCCTGGTAGGAGGTGCGAGGTCCAATGTTGTCACGATGTCTGATGTGTTACTCAGTTGATTCTTCATCTCCTCGCCAGATATGTTCTTCACTTCGTCCACGATTAACTTACGTTTGCGTTTCGTTTTTGTTATACCTGTCAAGTATTGAAAACTACAGTAATGGATACTAATCAAATTACGAGAAATATCGTAAACCTATCAACAATATTTACATATACTGGATAACTGGTTACTTGTTAACAATATTTTACAGGATACTCAGTACTTGATACGCATACTAAATCAATTTTAAAAAAATACGTGCCTAATTTTGTAGAAAATACAAAAATTATAGTCAATCCTCTAACTGTCTATGTTAAAGCTGCACTTGAAAGTGAAGCCAACCAACTAATAAAGGGTAATTTTTGGAAGTTTGAAGGTTTTGTCACCGCTCATTCAACCTAGGTTTATTTAAAATTTGTACCTATACTTTTGAGAGTCTTAGAAGAAACTTTAACTTAGGTTCTCTTTGTTTTTTATTGGTATTTGTTTTGATATTATTTTATATGTTAAATGTGACCATGAACTATCACACGATTGAAGGTTGTCACTCTTTAAACAGTCACGGTGTATATTATCACAGACTGTGACTGCTACATTATAAAAGTGTGTGAGTATAGTATGATTGAGAGTCTATTTGATCTTGGTCTGTAACAGTACAAGATATATTTCTTTTGACATAATGGACATTAGATTAACCTACGAACATATAATAACTAATTTAATATAAGATAATGTGACAAACTGGTTGTCACACACTCAGTAAAACCAGTAAGTTTTTTGGGTTTTCCATCAAAGTCACAAAGCATATTACCGTTTGCCGGATTGCGAGTTTAAACGCCGTGTGAATCGGGTATTGGTGTCAAAAGACTATTATAGGATGGGTCAATATGTGAACGATGGTGACGTCTGGAATTGACTCCTTTCTCTGTGCATTGCATTTCAAATGTATATGTATATTTAAGAGATAAACCCGATCGAGTTTCTTGCCAGTTCTTTTCGATGAATGACTTGTTTTCCGAACCGGTGGTAGTTTTAACGTTCATGAGCATCCTTTTAGTTCCTAAATTGAATAAAAAAAATTGATTTTGAAATAAAAAATACCTTTGAGAACTGTAGCATCTACAGGTGCGAGTGCGAATGACTCTTCGTCGTTTTGAAGGAGTGTAGTGTTGTCGGCCGCCGCCATTTCCGGTTCCGGCGCTGGTGTCGCCGCTCGTACAGTTTCCGCCACACCCTCGTCTATTTCCTGCAAAAAACATTACCTTATATAAATATATATATCCTTTTCTACACCTAAAAAGCTATATCAAAAGAATATTTATATTTCTGCTAACTACTGAATAGAAGTGCTTTTACCAAATAAATTATTTAATCAAAACTTCTTTCGTCAAGGTGTTTTTTTTTAACAGAAGGTGCGTTTACGGTTATGAAAATAAAACTTAATTGTAAAAGAATTAAGATATAAAATATTCATACGGAAAATGTTTTCATTAATAATTAATGCTCAAATTGTATGAAGATGTTTCAAAAATCAACAAATGTGAATTAATATTATAGGGTATTTTTAGTAAAGTGTTATTTCTTTATTCAGTATTTTAACCAAGTTTACACAAGGTAAAATTATAGTTAATTAGTAATTTTAATGATCATGTTATTTTATTGCACTTAATTCAGTAATAATATTTCGAAATTGAAGTAAAATTACCCATTCAATAATAATTGATAATTTCTTAATGACATTATCATATATTATCTGAAATGTTTACATTATTATTAATATTTAGTATATGTCAAAAGACTTGATGTCAATGCTAACCATAGGTCTGACAGAAGGCGATAGCGGGGCAGCTGGAGGAGGCATCAGATCGGGAGCGTCGTCCATCGGACGAACTTCTTCATGCGGAGGTGAACCTCCCCAACTATAACCATTAGCAACCAAAGTATATACTTAAAAGCAATTTACTCATAACATTTATATAATATAATATGTTGTTAATATATTTAGTTTTTCGAAGTTGAACTTTCAGATATAAGAAACACTACTGTATAATGTATTCTATCTCATTCTCTCTCATGTTAAATCCTATAGATGTATATCTTGATCCGTTTTTAATGTCGCTGTTTCCCTTCATTGATTTTCAAATCACAATAATTTAATTATTTGTAAGATAATTATGTTCTAAAACATTTTTGTAGTATCATAACATTATGTTGTCATAGATTTTAGCTTTTCACTATTAGCTCACTTCAACATTTATATATTGGCGTCTCATAGATACGAATTCTGCCAGTGTCAAGTTAGTCATGGGAGAGTCACTTTATAGGTAGTATTAAATATGAATTGTATAATTTTGCTCTTAGTGTAAAATGAAAATGTAAATATGGTATATGGTACAATGTCAGAGTGGGTCTGGCAGAAAATTGCAGTATTTAGTAGGTAGCAGATTGTCCAGGTAGAAAACCTAGATCGATTGGTACTATTTGCGAACATGCTACAGCTAAGCCATCAGTCTGTTAATAATTGAATGACAGTTTCATCATGTACTGATGGAACATTTTGACTACTTGAAAGTTCATACAGCAAATATATTTCTTTTTTTATAACAATATACGGCAGTGAAGATTCAAGTCAGCACAGCATTGCAATATAAAGTTTGGTACAAAATAGCTATTTCTCGATGCATATACAACACCCAGTATATGATTGAACATGTCGGAGATAAAAGAGAACTGAAACATTCGACTTGCTTCAATTATGTAAAGCGTTCTCTCTATCGCACATCACAACTACTGCGATAGACAAAGATAACGCTAGCGAAAACCGAAGTAGTTTACCGACAATGCCGTCCTTGTTTCCGACATGTCAAATCAAAAGTCCGGTACTGTAATTAAGTACTCATTTCAATAAGTTAAAACGAAATAAGTAAGAGATTGTACCTATGTTGTGGTGAGTGTCCTGCGTCGTAATGGTCACCCATGTCGTCGTCACTATCCGCAGTGTCAGCCCCGGGAGCCCCTCGATCGCGGTCTACATCACCCTCCACTCCGGATGGACCGACGCCTGCGCCGCTTGCCTCGATCTCAGCCTACAAATACCAATAACACTGTTAAATAATCTGTCTAAGCTAACCTAAGCTAGCTATTCATACTTATAAGAATTCGTAAGACACGTGTACCGGCATATGATCCTCACGAATTCAAAGTGTAGTTCGCGTCTTACAAGTTGGCTAATCTGAATTAACCCCATGAAAAAATAAGAGAAGAAATAAAAAACCCTTCCACCATATGTGTACTTGAATATATGTGTGCACATATGTGGGGGTGATCTGTGTTCTATTGTACAACTAGTGATTGAAAATATTCCTCAATTTACCTCAATACACACCAAACATACATAAAAACACCAAATTATTAAATGTAAAAGTTCAATATTTCATTGGGATCGTTCAGGTGAACTCGTGTCTATGTGTCTAAGTTATTATGTAATTTTGCAAAGTAACGTTTTGTAATAAAGGTTTGTTCTAATAAACAATTTATAGCAAAATCGACAATGTTGAATGTTCTCCGCATTCAAGAATTTACCCACACTTATTTCAATAACGATCAGCTGAACGATAAAGGATTTGGTTGTTTGGCAAGTAATAGTAAAATGGATAGCATAAAACGCTTCAACATAAGACAACATTAGGTAAGACTAAGTAGACCATTTTCTATAGTGAATAGTTCATACAGTTTATCAATTTTAATCAATTACCGAATGTATGTCAGAACATCAATCCAGAATCCCTGCATCTATTTAGTTAATTTTTTTTCAGTTATGTGTGTAATTGTCAGGACAAGGTAAGTGTGATAAACAATATGTTTGCTAAATCAACTCAAACATACATATTCATATTAAAAAATGATATAATAACATGAAGATATTGACTGATTGATGATTTTTTTCTGCATACTCATGGTCATTAGTTATGCAAAAATCGTCATAATTGAGAGCAACTATCATTATTATTTTTCTTAACTATTAACTATTTTACGACGGATTTTAATTGAGATTATTGCCTCTATGGCGGCTATATTTTCATATTTTATGGACATTTTAAAATTATAATCCACAATATCCCGCTCCAGAGCGTCCACTATTGCGTCGTTAGTCACGTCGGTATAGTTTGATGTTCAATTCCCATTTTATTTCATTACAGGTCACACTGTTAATGAAAGTGTTGCTTTCATTTGCTTTGTAACTAGACTCGTACAATGCCTTGGCGGTCAGTTAGATTAATATAAATTCATTTTTCCACTTAAATATAAATATGAAGCACTTTACTAACCTGTAGTGATCGTGGTTGAGGTGTGGCTCCGGGAGTCGGAGCAGTAGCCCCTGAAGGAACTTCACCAAATAGATCACCCTCAAAAAGTCCACCCGCATCTGTGTAAGTAAAATATGCTTTATGAAATACTAGTTGATTTTGAACCATTTATGTAAATTTAACCCAATTAAAAAATATACTGTTAGGTAGCAGAAATGATGTCTCGTAATCTTTTGCTTTCCATTAAGTTACCATACAAAATAAATTTTATACAACATATAAAATGTTTACTGATGTTTTATCAGATCTTTAATACTATTAGGATATAGTGCTAGTCCTTTTTATTAGTGACTAGCTGTACCCGCAGCTCCGTTTTTCTGTTATCGTTTTTAAGAATTATAAAATTGTGAGACTATGTACAATTACGGAAATGCTCTTTAAAGACAATTGTAAGTACGACGCGCACGCCACTAAAAGTAACATGTAACGTGTACAGTAGATATATAAATACTAACAGCGTGCCAAATGAAACAATAACTTAAAATATTATTATAAGGATTTACATTACATTTAATATACATTGCCATTATAATTAAGTTTGAGACTATACAAAAAAATACATGCTTGTCTGTTCCGCAAAAAATTGAATTATGGAACTCTTTACGTAATACGTTTATAATCTAAGATCTTATTAGAAAGACCTCTATATTATTAAAGTTATTAATTATTATAATGTCGAATTGTAAACAATAAGCTGATAATTATTTATCTTATTAAAAATAAAGAATGAGTTGAAATCTTGCTAAATTTAAGGCAAACAAAGTCGCGAGTAGCAGCTAGTCTAAAATAGAATAACCTCAATTACTTTTAAGGCTCGCTTTCTACCAGTGAAAGTCCCGTGAAAATCGGTCTAACCGTTTTGGTGATAGCACAGCGGGCGAAGCCAAGGTTAACAGCTAGTATAAACTAAAATTGCTTGAATTACTTTTTATAAGGTCAGATATCTGCAGTGAAAGTTTCGTGAAGATTGGTCGAACCGTTTTGGAGATAACACTGCGGGTAAAGCCACGGTTGACAGCTAGTATTAACTAAAATTGCTTGAATGACTTTTTATAAATTCAGCTATCTGCCAGTAAAAGTCTTGTGAAGATCAGTCAAACCGTTTTGAAAATAGTACAGCGGGCGAAGCCACGGTTAACAGCTCAATCAATTAATTAGCTTAATCAAATAGACATGAGATGTTTTTTTTAATATTGTTCCTGTATTTCATTACACTCTATGACTCAGTTTTTAATAAATATTTTTGATGTACAGTCTAGGTGTTTCTACAGTTTTATGGGAGTATACATAGAAACATAATATTAATATTGTAATTTCATAAATTATGAAGGTAGATTGAGTTATTATTAATAATATTGACTAAAATATATTCTTGATATTCCAGATTTAAAAACCATCCAGATGAGTTTGAGGACAGCCAAACAGACATTAATCCAGTTGTGCCGTGGAGTTTGGCAGATGAGTTTCCAGAATTAAGAGTTTGATTATTTACATTATACTTCACTTTTTATTAACACTAGTTTTAATTTTCCATGTAATTTGTATACCACAGGCTATGTATGTAATAATCAGTAAGACTTACGCCCAAAATCTCCAACATCGCCAATAGTCCCACCAAAACCATCATCCATAGGACCATGTGGTGCTGCCTCCATTCGTCGTTCATGTGCTGGTGTGGCTAGTGTGGGCACTCCAGCCGCACTTGTACTAGCTACTCCATTATCTTTTCCACCCAGTTCTAATGATGATCCATCGGCAAACAGAAGATTACTCTTAAACAATACAATAATTCAAATTTAAATAAAATAAAATAAAAAATAATATAAAATAATAAATAAATAAAAAACTATACAATTATAAATTATGGATCTCTATCAATGATATTACAACTAAAAAGGTGTAGATTCCCTACATTTAGATTACCTATATGATATTTTGACAAAACAAATGGCAAAATAACACACACATACAAAAGTAATATTGTAACGCCACACTGTCTTAGATAAAATGTGGAAGTAAGATGGCATATTCTCAATAACAGTGGTTAAAAAGAAATAGTTATATGTTGCTTAGATACTAGCTGATTGACAGCGCAGCAGTAAAAAATAAGCTAGTTAGCCAAGTTTAAACAAGCCACTGTTGAATCCATTATGATGTATCTACAGCTTTTTAGTTATATCCATTGATCTCTATACATTATTAGTATTATTTATATACATAACGATTTCTTTTATCATACAATATGTTGTTTATTGATGTGACCACACTTAGTTTTCATTTATATGTTAGCTGACACTTTATATCACTCTTTTTAGAATTTAGCAAGAGTTTAAATATGAAATAGTGCTAAGATCTTGGAACATTATATTTTAATAAATTGACTTATAGATTTTCATGAAGATTATCAATATACCAAAATTATATAGAAGACTCATTACTTAATAGACAATAAAATAATGATTTTATACTTGTAATAATGTAAAAAAATTAACTAAAATAAAATATACACTTAAGAGCAATGTAGCATATCCTATTATTAAAAGAATCAGATGAGAAATTCTACAGATTTTTAGAATCAGGTCAATAATTCCAGAGACAATAAACAAATTTCAACTCTTTAAAACAATAGCATAGACAAGGATATGATATTAATGTACATTCATTCATACCTGTTCCAATCCACCTTCATTACCAATGGCCTCTCTCATAATATCAGGATTATCTGTGTCAAAACCCATATCTCCAAATCCATCATCATGTGTCACCAGGTTTAGTGAGCCATAGTCTTCACGCATTGTGATTTCTTCAGCTCTAGACTGGTTGAGAGAGAACTGAGCTTCAATGTCAACCTCACTAAAACAGACATACAATATAACATATTGCAGACATTAATTTTATTAAATGAAAGTTTCATTTACCCTAAAACACACAACTCCTGCAATAACATGAAATTATAATGCCTTTTACTTAATAAATATACCTCGTAATATTTAAATAATGATATATTAAAAGGTGAGTTTATCCTCTTGGCATATTCTATTGATACCATTATTTATATACTATTTATGAATAAAATAAATTTATTTAAACAAAATTTGACACCTTAAAATTTTAATCTTTGATATTTATTGGGTGAGGTTTTATATTAAGAATGTGGGATATTCAAATTCATGAAATATTCAATAGTGAATCCAACCCAACATTTGAAGTATTAAAATTATTTAAACTATCAGAATAATTCGAGCTATATGAATAACTCCAACTATTTGGATTAATCAAAGAATTTAAATTATGGGAATCATTCAAACTATTTCAATGATTTATATTTATCAAATACTAAATCCAGTCAAAACTGTTTATGGCGACATACGTTTAGAACATCATACTGGTTATATTGAGCCAGAACAAAGGTTCCAGCTAAATGCTGTACCTCGAAAACGTCACTGGTTGTTAGACTATCAGTTTTTACGACTAAATATGACTAATCTCCTCAATGTCGTTATAACAGATTTTGACTGTAATATAATATTAAGAAATATACAAAATTAGTTCAATAGTTTTGGTCTGTCAGTCAAAATGAATTTTAACGTAACTAGTTTGAAAATTTATAATAAATAAAGAAAGTTCACTGCTTTTCTTATAAAATAATTTAAGTTATATGTAACAAAATCATTGGAAAATGTCTTATCTTTTCCTATAACTATTAGTTTAATCATTCTTTGTTATTTTAAAAGTGTTTGAATAGTTTGAACAGTTAAAATTATTCAATTTGTTCAATATGTTCCTTATTAATGGAATATTATTGAATGGAAAATGTGCCTATTGACTATGTTATGTCCGATACAGTAAAATATAAGAATGATTGGTGTAAAATGTATACTTTAATATAGCGTCTCTAAATATCTCATATTATCAATAGAAAAATTATTACTTCAACTCGGGCATTGCAGTATCAAAATCATGAAAAACCTCAGGCAATGTAATGGCATTCATGGCAGCCTCCCGATGTTCTTCAGGTAAATCTACCATACCTGGCCTGAAAGCCATCTGTAAAATATAACATAAAATCAAAAAAACCATATCTATATATTTTTTATGTAATATAAATAAAATTATATCATTAGTTGTAACATTTTTGTCTTTAAACTGGATCATACAATCACAATTTAAAATCCCTATACACATCTGCATATTTTTTTTTTTTTAATTTATTTATATTATATCATGCGATCAGTCCTTCCGACTATGAGCAGATGAGTTGAATGATTATCGTGCATGAGGAGATATTCCCCAATAGGAATATCTTCCATATTAATAACACATCTTCATATAAAAATAACTTCTGTATGTGTGCGAGTCACTCAACTCCTCTTAAAGGGCTGGACTGATTTTGATGAAATTTTGTGTGCATGTTCCATCCGAGAATGGTTTAGATTCACAATTGGACCTGGTAGGTGGCGCTGGGGTTGAATTTAATTTTTTTTTATGACCATGGTATCACAACGTCCGCCCAGCCTGCTAGTATTTTATATATTTTAGAGATTATTATATTTAGAGTGTTTAACTATTTTAATAAATTAAGGAGAATTTATACAAGGTTTGTCTCAGATCACTGAGTACTCCACCATTGTCACATCTAGTTCTGCTCTAAAACACTGCTTATTTCCTGTTCAAACTGTTTTTTTTTTTCTCGAACTGACTACGCTATTGACCTGGCAGGGTCTTCACAGCTTCACCTTGAAGCTGTGAAAATCCTGTTCAAACTGTGTTTTATCTGCATTAACCAGACACAATTATTGTTCATTTTACAGTTTTTTTTTACTTTCTTTATAGTGTTTGCAATAAACACCTTTCCAGACATATTTGAAAAAACTACCAGCAACACTAAAAGAATTGCATGAAAATTACAGTCAATTTGTGAATATTTGATTCACAAAATATAAAGTTAAACTTAAGATTAAATTCCAGTCTGTATTTCATCGTGGTTGATTCAGTCAATCAGAAGATATGCAAAGTTGTGTTCTACAAACACTTACAGGAGTTATTTTTCATTAAATTATAAACAGATTATAATCAAAGCTAATAAACAATTAAAGAAACAAACCTTTATCTTAACAAATGCTTCATTACAGTCTTGAAGTAAGTATTTAGCTTTCCTGGAGTAAATTCTAACGACTCCAAGTAGCAGATGGCCAGATGTTCGTAAAGCCATCTTCACTTTGGGTTTCAATATTCCGTCAACGGATTTCTCAATGTTTGTCTCAAATACATGGGCCTTTGTTAATTTCTTGTCCCAGTGGGCCGCTAACCAAATCTTGGCTAGAGGGCCCTTTTTGGCCAGCACAAAATGTGCGTAAAACATGATTGTTTTTACTACCTCTAATTGTTGACAATCACATCAACTTTGCCCTGCAACAAAGATACTGTTGAAAAACACAGTATATAAGAAAGACCACGGCTAAACGGGAAAACCGTCATTATTGTTTGGTAATTGTAACGACCACAAGTGATTTGGCGCCTAATCTACAGACAACTATAAAAAATATTTTTCGATTATATCGCACTGTAAAACTATCCAGAGATGATAAACAGGTAACAATATTGAGTTTTTTTACCAAAACCATCCAAATAAAATTCTATTTCATCAGAAATAAAAAATTTCACCTTTCACACACAACGTAAACATGACAAGTGACAACAATTACGCTTTCAAGATGGCCGATCAACACTAAACATAGACAATTAAAAATAAATTTACGTTCACACCACAACTACTGAGAGAAACCAAAAATTGTTTATTCACGGGAGTAAAATTTCCCAAAATGATTAAATGGGATCAAATAACCATGTGAATCAAGTTATTATTTGTACTCAATTCACTTGATTTAATCAATAAACTTTTAACTCTAAACTTTAATGGATAAGTTACATGTTTATTATTACAACAGAACACTTTTATTTTTTCGTGTTTCTATAATCGAAACCTCTCCGGAACGGCTTAAAAGTATTTTGTTTTGTCTTAAAATGGTGTGTACAGTCCTAAGTAAACTTTTTTATCGCTCTGTACATAGTTACGCAGAACAAAATAAATATTTAGGTATAAATACGTATTAATATAATATAATACGTAATATAGCTTGTACACACGGGTCCACGAGCGTATTTTTAAATTGAATTAAAGAAATATAAAATTGTGTGAACATATACAATTATAGAAATACTCTGTCAATAATAATTGTAAAGACTACACGCACGCCTTCTACAGTAACATATAACGTGTACATTAGATATACGTAGATACTAACAGTTTGTCAAATGAGGTTTACCATCAGACACATATTTGAAACTTTAACCCACTAAATAACTGCTCACTTACACTGTATAAGGAACTAATGAAACAATGACTATTAAATATTATTATAAAGATGTCCATATTGTCAATAATATTAAATTTTTGTGACTATACTAAAACTAATCGCTTGTCTGTTCCGCAAGAGATTGTATTAAGGAACTCTTAACGTGATAGGTTTATTGTCAAAGACGTTATTAGAAGGACCTATCTTTAAAGTTACTATTAATTATAATGTAAACTAATAACTTGATTATTATTTCCCTAAATAAAAATACAGAATGAGTTGAAGTCTTAAAATTTTGCTAGATTTCATGCTGATGAATTCGCGGGTAACATCAAGTCTAAAATAGAATAATCCAAATTACTTCCTAAAAAGTCAACCACCAGGAAAATTCCCGTGAATATCGGTTCAACTGTTCTGGAAATATTACTGCGGATGAAATTACGGGTCCCAGCTAGTACAAAATAAAATAATCTAAATTACTTTAATAAGATCACCTATATGCCAGTGAAATTCCTGTCATAATCGGACCAGCCGATTCTGAGAATATACAGAACAAACAGACAGACCGTTAAAAATACATATTATATGTATAGATATGCATAATAACATAGAGATAAATTAAAGATATAAAAACGCCAATAGATTTCTACAATAATAACTTTGTTTTCGCTAACGAGTATATTCAGAGCAACCAAAAAGAATGACAAGGGCTGTAGCGGGAAATAAAATAATAATTATGCATTAACACATAATAAATTTAGAGAACTATTAAAATGAATGAATTCCACAATCCAAAACATAACACAAAACAAAACATAACATTCACTCGCTCGGAAGAGTCAACATTTTTTTCCTCGAATTGACTATGCTATTGACCTGGCAAGATCTTTACAGCTTCACCGGACTAATGGAAAAGTCAACATTGATCTGATGATGCTCTGTGAAGGAGGGAAAGACGTGTTATCGAATGTAGTGATTACGTCAATCTGCAACATATTTTAATTAATTAATTGATAATTATCTTTATATATGAATTTCTTCTGTGCGTTTGTATGTCACTGAACTCCTCCTAAACGGCTGGACCGATTTAAATAAAACTTTGTGTGCGTGTTCCAGTGATTCTGAGAATGGTTTAGATTCACAATTGGACCCGGTAGGTGACGTTGCGGTTGACTTTTAGGATTTTTTTAATTATCAAGGGAGGACAACGTCTGCCAGGTCCGCTAGTTATATATATATATATATAAATTAATTATATATGTATAATTAATATATATGTGTATAAATGATATATTGATTAATTGATTCTTTTTTTGTTGCAGTTAGACGTAGTAGTATTCAATCAATTCCAGGCGGAAATGCAAAGTAGCGTCCACTATAACAAACCAAAATTAAAAAGAATAGTTACATAAAATAATACAAATCAAATATTCGCTATATTAAATAGCTGTCAAAGAATTTAAACGTTTTTCTTAAATTTTCCTTAATATTTTGTCACATTAGTTTAATTTCGCAACAAATTATGTGTCTCCGCTCAATGGACTTGTTTATCAATCGCATCAAGTAAGTTTTTTCAAAGGTAACTCTATTGTTTCCAATAGTTAACAGTCAACCTGGATTGATTTGCTATGTCACATTGTGTCAATAACCGTTAAATTATCTTGAATGTAATTATCACGATTGAAATCTGAACCTTGTGTGTTTTTATAACGATATATGAATGTTCATGATCGCAACGAATATTATTTTAGTTATAGCCGATATCAATAATACTGTTTAGCGAATAAATTATTACTTGATTAGCGAGTCACTGCTAATTTAACATATACTTAATTTATAGGTTTTTGATATCTCCCGATAGCATGTAACGTATGTATGCATGTATTATATTTAGTATATTTTTATTTTTACTATCAATACACATTCTATGACTGAACAATAAACCATTATACCCAGAGTACAGATTGACATAGAACCGTTTCATTGTGATGTTAAAACACGATTAAAAGCAATTAAGTGCAATTATGGGGAACTATCCATGATTGTGGTTGAGTCAAATACGCCTACTTAGTACTTGAACTTGTTTCTTTCTTCTGTGGGTCTCATGTATAAAAATATAAGCTATAAAACCAAGTTGATTAAAATATCATAAGTATACACACATCATAAGTAGTCATATATAATAGTCGTAATGTCTAGTTTATATTTCAGTTTTCGCAAAATTTGTATGTTCTTAGTCAGATTCCGGCATTAAGATCATCAATGCATTTGATGCATACAAAGTGAAACCAAACTAAAATTTGGTACTGTAACATACTTTGTGTAAAATTCTATTACATATAAAATAAGATTTTTATCAAATAATATAAATAAATGTATACAGATGTCGTGGTTTGTCAGTTTATACATTTTATATTTGTACATAAACTAATATTTCATTGTTATCCAATTTAAATTATACTTATTTGTAGTAAAATACAATATTGTTTGTATGTTTTTTATAATTTGGTGTGTTATTGTACACAGAAATAAAAATAGAGTTATTATATTAGATAATATATAGAGTTATTATATTTATGGTTAAGTTATAAAACTATTATGTAGGTTTTTTATTTATTAATTATTATTTTAGTAGGAAGAGGTCTCGATCATTAGAGATCAATACTTAATAGTATACTCAAATAAGTTTAAAAAGAGGAACAACATAGGAATTAGAGATATCATTCTCTACTATTCATCATGTCATTGGTATACTTGATGTTTAAACATGTAGACCTATCTACTAAAACATACTGGCAACACTGATTATCTATGCTATAATGTCAGTTCCTTTTTATTTCTTTTGTGATTTAACAGGGGGATACGCGAGACGTAGGTTCAACTTATATCTTTAAATATTAAAGTTATCTTTGCTTATATTGTTAATTTTTATCTAGTAAACGTTTTAGCTGAATGTATGAAGAGATTTTTTCAGTGTATTTTATTAAAAGGATTTTGAATTGCAGTGTTTTCAACATGTTGTACTATACACGCACCAGTCGCCCTATTCGTGGTCAGACCGATGATGTGACTTCTGATCAATTCGTATTGATTTTGTTGCTAGGTCTATCACAGACTCGTCAAGATGGGCGCGTACAGATATATACAGGAATTGTATAGGAAAAAGTTGAGCGATGTTATGCGTTTCCTTTTGCGTATAAGAGTGTGGCAGTACCGCCAGTTGACTCGTATGCACCGTGCTCCCAGGCCTACGAGACCAGATAAAGCGAGAAGGCTTGGATTCCGCGCCAAGCAAGGTGAGCACATTGCAGCATTTATCTTTTGTATATATTTTTAGGTTATCCTATGGCTTTCGCTAATGAAGTGTTGTCTTGTAGGTTATGTTATCTTCCGAATCCGCGTGCGCCGTGGTGGCCGCAAGCGCCCAGTGCCCAAGGGAGCTACCTATGGCAAACCCAAGAGCCATGGTGTCAACCAACTGAAACCCACGCGCAACCTACAGTCCATTGCCGAGGTTTGTATACGTTTACTTAGTTTTTGAGCTATCTGCCACCAGGAAACAATATTTATCCATAGTAAAACAACTCACGTCATAGAATATGGGTTTTAATTCTACTATAATGTATTAAAAGTGTAGTAATACAATTAGACTAGGTTTACAACTGATTCCCCATTAGCTTAGTGATTTGCCCTATTTGTTTTTTGTAGAAATAGATTGATATGGGTGGACTCTTTACGTATAATGTGAATATATAATTTTTGGTTAATTGATTTTATTATTACTTGTAATTCTGGTTCTGGGTGTAGTCTATATAACTAGTAAATTTGGGTAAAGATAGTGTTTGTATATTTTTTAGTGTTTTCCTAAGCTCATTCACAAATCACGAAATCTTTTACCAAAAATGTAGTTTGTATATTTAAATTAGGTATCTACATGGTGCCTGTAAGTTGAAATATTTTCTCTTGCTGAGTACTTTTTTATAATTATCGTTTACAAGCCACTTGTACTTAGAAATTTTATAATTACTAGGTTTATATGAACTGAGGTATTTTAATAGTTTAGAACTTATTATTTCATTTGTCCATATATATGTCATATATTAGAACTTATTATTTCATTTGTCCATATATATGTCATATACATATGTCATATTTTAAATAATTTTAGTAAAAGTTAGAAATGGTTCTATCTAATCATCATCTTCTTACCCTTATCCCCCCTAAGTGTATCGGCACTACATGTTTTCTTATTCCACTCTCACCTATCAGATGTCATCTCAGTATTTACACCTTTTACATACATATCATTTGTCACAATCTATCCATACCTTTTTCGGTCATCCTCTACACTTATATCCATCTACCATCATGTTCACAGCTTTTCTAGTTACATGGTCTTCATCTCTCCTCATAACATGCCCATATCATTCTAACCTATTACTCTTCAACTTCTCTTTCACTAGTGCTATCTTCAAACTTTCTCTGATATATTCATTCCTAATCTTATCCATTCTAGTTTCACCACACTTCCACCTAAACATTCGCATCTTTGCCGCATATAGTTTTCTCTCAGCCGTCTCTTCCGGTTCTATCTAATGTAATTGATATTTAAGAAGACAATTTAGTTATTGGTTCTCGTAATTACTAATTTAATCTGTGTTGGTGATGATGTAATTACCATACAGTAAATTTTTTACAAAGTCATATAAAAGCTAAAAATGCAGTATGTCATTATTAGTTATTATTAACTTTATTTATGATTAGGAAATTTGTTGCATCTTTTTTGGTGAGAGTAGATGGAACTTGCTTCTATATTATTCAAATGGTAATATTTGCCTAAGGTTTGTTATTAAGTAATGGGGGTAGGTATATATATATGGTAGTAAAACTGCAAATTTTCAGATAAATACTATTTATTATGTTATTAAAATAGTTATGTAATGAATTGTTCATAGGAGCGTGTTGGTCGCCGCTGTGGTGGTCTTCGTGTGCTTAATTCATACTGGGTAGCCCAGGATTCTTCATACAAATATTATGAAGTCATCTTAATCGATCCGTCTCACAAGGTAAATAATAATTATAGAAGTATTAATGATATAGTCTTGGAAAAAAAAATTAACAATGTCTCATGTAATTCAAACATTTAATGATGAACTTTTATGTCATGCACCAATCTGTAAGGTTTTGATGAACACTCACCTACCATTTAATCTGATCTCTTTTTATTACATTTTAATTCGTGATATTTTATGTTTGGATACTATAATTAAGTTTATTTGTCCTATAGGCTATTCGCCGTGATCCTAAGATTAACTGGATAGTGAATGCAGTCCATAAGCATCGTGAGATGCGTGGCCTTACATCGGCTGGACGCAGTTCCCGCGGTCTCGGCAAGGGACATCGCTTCTCGCAAACCAAGGGAGGATCTCGCCGCGCCGCCTGGATACGTCGCAACACCCTACAGTTGCGTCGCAAGCGATAAACAACACACTGGATTCTTCATTCCTCATCGACTTTCTGTTTGTTTGTTTGTTTTCATGTTCAAATGGAAAGTCCATGTACAAATAAAATAATTTTACCTGTATTCAATTTTTATTGTACAATCATTGATTATTGATTTTTCGCAATGTGTAAGTATGTCTATTTCTTCTTATTTCATTTAATATATTTACATCATTTGTATATATGTATTTTGGGATTACAGGTTTCAATAAGAGTGGTTGAGACTGCAGATGAACTCACTTCATATACAGGTAATTAATATTGATTAAAAACTAAAGGTTATCATAGTTATATTCAAATTATATATATATAATATTCAGATTTTATTTATTTTCAACTCCAATGATGATATTATTTGTTCTGATGCGCATATAATGATTACCACATTTTTAAAACTTTCTTGGATGGCTGAATATTATATTATTTTTTGTAATATAATTCACAAGACAAAATATGAAAATAATAGGATTCTTTTAATTTACAGGTTACAGCAGAACAAAACAATTTGCAACTTCCATATTTAAGAGGTGAATATACTATTTTAATATCCAATTACTTTAAAATTAACTATAATGATGATATAATGTTTTCTGATGCGCATACTATGATTACCACGCATTTAAAACTTTCTTGGATGGCTGAATACTGCAATATTTTATAATAGAAATCCTAATATGAATATATGTATATAATGAGCCTCTTAAATTTACAGGTTATGATCAACATACGTGTGTCAAAAGTGGCTTCCCAAGAATTTCGTCTTTATAATAGGTAAATATCTCTAGGCTATATTCATTATTTTATTCTTATTTCTGTAAAATCCTATATCGTACCAAATTCAAATAAATATATTCTTGTTAAAATATTGTTGACGAGATTCTGAATTTGGTAATATAAATTCGTTGTCTAGGTGAGGATATAGTTAATTTAATTTACCATAAACCTCAATCCGGCAACATACATAGATTTTATCCTAAAATGCAATATATGACTCCATATTGTGTTTCTCTTTATAATAATTGTTTTTCCTTTTTTTTATAGGTACGTTCTCATATGAAGGGTAACGTAACATATGTCTGCCAAGTCGGTAATATATAACAAAATTCACCTTTTAAAGTGATCAAAATTTATCCTATTTTCGAAAGAAAAATGTGTGACGTGACTATTGAGTTGAATTTTATATGAATAAAATATTTTGAGACATTGGTTGTTTTTTTTGGAATTGAACCCCTTAATTCTTGACCAAGCACATCCTGCACTGTAGGTTCTATATGCAATTTTGATATTACAATGGCATCTTTGGTCTATGGAATGGTTAGAGTAATTCTTGAATTTTCATGTTCAGCCAAGAGATCTAATATAATAAATCTAGATTTTTTTTGGTACCAATGTCGCTAGACTCTTCTAGAACATAAATTGGTTCATAAAGGATTGGAATTATTTCGACAACTTGTATAGAGTAGAGCGAGTCTGCCCACGGTATTCATCAAAAGCAATACGTTCATGAAGCTTGTAACTAATATCACAAGGTTACATCAGTATTTAAATTATATTAGTCTTTTACCAGATCCAGCTTATCTAAGTTTTTGCGGACATGTATTGAATTATCAAGAATATATTGGGGGTTATAACTGTGAAAAAAATATTCCACAGCTCAGTACATCCCCGGCCTAACCTTTGGCGTGTAGTTCATAATATTCTTGACGAATTTTGGTATATTTTCTTTGTGCTATATATAGCAAACAGCTTATCTAAAAAATTAAGCTATATTTCCCTATGCTATTTCAAAAAAAAAATGATGACCGTGTTTCGAACGTTCGGCTCCGTCGAAACATAAAATCCAGTACGTTACAACTGAGCTACGGCTTTATGACACTTCTGTGCGTAATTATCGGCCACATGAAACATTTATGTAGACGAAACTGTCACTTATATGTTGTTACATTTATTTCATTGTATAAAAAATGTTTGCTACACAAAGGTGACAAGATTTATTTATTTATCTATCTTCTATCTATATATTATAACTAGCTGTTACCCGCGGCTCCGCACGCGCTTTTTAAAAAATGTATTAAAGAAATGGAAAATTGTGAGTGGGTGTGTACATTACAGAAAAGTTTTCTCAAAAACATTTGTAACTACGACACTCACGCCAACTGTAACATGTAACGTGTACTTTAGATATATGAATACAAATAGTATATCGAGTGGGATGGGATTTATCATCAGCAACATAACTGGAACTTCAACCTACTATATAATACCAAACTCAGTACTCACTAACACTATATAAGAAAGTAATGAAAATTATAAGCTATACATTATCAAACAATGTATCTTAAATCTTTTATTTTATAGATAGATATAATATGCCCGTATTGTCGATATACTTAAGTTATTCTTATACGTTGCTATAATTGTTTGTTTGTTTGTTTGTTTGTTTGTTTGTTTGTTTGTTTGTTTGTTTGTTTGTTTGTTTGTTTGTTTGTTTGTTTGTTTGTTTGTTTGTTTGTTTGTTTGTTTGTTTGTTTGTTTGTTTGTTTGTTTGTTTGTTTGTTTGTTTGTTTGTTTGTTTGTTTGTTTGTTTGTTTGTTTGTTTGTTTGTTTGTTTGGTTGAACGCTATGATCTCAGGAATTACCAGTCTGATTTGAGAAAGTCTTTCGGTTTTAGATAGTTCATTTATCGAGGAAGGCTATAGGCTATATATAATTACGCTAAGACCAATAGAAGCAGAGCACCAATGAAGAATGTTTCATAATCGGGCACTTTTTTTGCTTTTGAGCGATTACGTTATTATTATATACGTTGCCATGGTAACGTGTTAAGTAGTAGTAATAATATTCGTCCAATAGTACAGGCGATGGAATTAATCCATACTGCCAATTCTGAAGTTTTGTGGTAAGTATCAACGCTAACATTTTCAAAGTTTTTTTTTTTCCTATTCAAATAGTTCATAGGCGAAGGAATTAATCCATACTGCCAATTCTGAAGTTTTGTGGTAAGTATCAACGCTAACATTTTCAAAGTTTTTTTTTTTCCTATTCAAATAGTTCATAGGCGAAGGAATTAATCCATACTGCCAATTCTGAAGTTTTGTGGTAAGTATCAACGCTAACATTTTCAAAGTTTTTTTTTTCCTATTCAAATAGTTCATAGGCGAAGGAATTAATCCATACTGCCAATTCTGAAGTTATGTAGTAAGTATCAAAGTTAACATTTTCAAAGTTTTTTTTTCCTATTCAAATAGTTCATAGGCGATGGAATTAATCCATACTGCCAATTCTGAAGTTATGTAGTAAGTATCAAAGCTAACATTTTCAAAGTTTTTTTTTCCTATTCAAATAGTTCATAGGCGAAGGAATTAATCCATACTGCCAATTCTGAAGTTATGTGGTAAGTATCAACGCTAACATTTTCAAAGTTTATTTTGTTTTCGTATTCAAAAAGTTTATACTACTTTTATTTCCAATTTTTTATTTGTTCTATATTACGTATTATAAAAATAAAGTTTGAGTATGTACAATTAAAATAACAACTTTTTGATGAATGGATATGGCTACAAATGACCAAAAAAAACTTTTTTTATACTTTGTCTATATTTTTATATTATTATATTTTGTCTGTTTGTTTGTTTGTCCTGGGTAATTTCCAAAACGACTGGACCTATTTTAACGGGAATTTTACTTTTTACTGCCAGATAACCGAAATTATAGCGGTTGACATATTCTACTTTATTTGTCCGCGGCTTCGTCCGCATTACTTTGGGCCGATTTTCACGGGGTATTTACTGGTAGATAACATTTTTTTTTTAATTTTATCGGGCTAGACTTCGTTATCGATATAGAAGCCAAAAATATCTTTTTAAATTTTTTGTCTGTCTGTCTGTCTGTCTGTCTGTCTTCTTTTTACAATTTTTGTCTGTCCGTCTTTCTGTCCCTGTGAACACGCATCACGCTGAAAGTACTGAACCGATTTTAACGAAACTTGACACAGTAATAACTAATATTACAAGGTTACATTTAGGATAATTTTTATCCCATAAAACGCAAGGGGTTCTTCAGGATAACGAAAGAAAACAAAATTAGTTAATGTAACTACACTTTTTTACGAAACCTTAGTACAAGAGCCAGCAACGTTGGAAGAACGAGAATTTGAGAAAAGTTGGTTCTTTAATATGAAGATATATTATGCCCTTCCAAACAGGATTCAGGATACCTGGTAGCCGGTTAACGTTGTGAATTTATTATTGCCAGACATTTTTGATATTAACAATAATGTGCCCGATGCAATTTTTTGTAAATAAAGAAGTATGTTCAAACCATGTTAAGATATCTGTAATTTTATTGAAGTTATATTTCTTTTGGCGCGTTAGGGAAAAATGATGAGAGTAAATTTTTACGATGAACGCGCACACCGTAACACAAAAATTATGAGAGTAAATTTTTACGTTGCGCGCACACACCGTCACGAAAAACCGACACCCTGAAGTTAGCTATAGTCAACATTTTGTTTCTTTGTATTTGTTGTTTGTATTTCTTTATATTAAAACTTTCATTGTATTAAATACCTTTTTTTTATTGTTAGTGTCGTTTTTTCTACAAACGTAGAATAAGGCGCAAGATAAAATTTTTGAAAAGATTTTTACTTGTTACGCCAAAGAAGTATAACTTCTAATGCGTGTACATAAGTACACACACATACTTTTTTTTAATATTATTTTATTTCAACATAAAAGAGGGTAAATTAAAACTAATATGTATTTTTTTATGTCATAGGAGGCAAACGGACAGGTGGGTCACCTGGTGTTAAGTAACAACTACCGTCCATAGACACTTGCAACACCAGGGGAGTCGTAAGTGCGTTGTCAAACTGTGTTGGAGGAGGAGGAAGCGGAAGGGGAGAGGAGGAAGGGGAAGAGAGGTGGGCCTCCGGTGCTCTCACTGATCGAACGAAACGCAGTCTCTCCCCTTCCGCTTCCTCCCCCTCCAACACAGGTTGGCAAGGCACTTACGACTCTCCTGGTGTTGCAAGTGTCTATGGACGGTAGTTATTACTTAACACCAGGTGACCCACCTGTCCGTTTGCCTCCTATGACATAAAAAAATACATTATATTTTTAATTTACCCTTTTTTATGTTGAAATAAAATAATATTAAAAAAAGTATGTGTGTGTACTTATGTACACGCATTAGAAGTTATACTTCTTTGGCGTAACAAGTAAAAATCTTTTCAAAAATTTTATCTTGCGCCTTATTCTACGTTTGTAGAAAAAACGACACTAACAATAAAAAAAGGTATTTAATACAATGAAAGTTATTATATAGAGAAATACAAACAACAAATACAAAGAAACAAAATGTTGACTATAGCTAACTTCAGGGTGTCGGTTTTTCGTGACGGTGTGTGCGCGCAACGTAAAAATTTACTCTCATCATTTTTTTGTTACGGTGTGCGCGTTCATCGTAAAAATTTACTCTCATCATTTTTCCCTAAATCGCCAAATGAAATATAACTTCAATAAAATTACAGATATCTTAACATGGTTTGGACATACTTCTTTATTTACAAAAAATTGTATCGGGCACATTATTGTTAATATCAAAAATGTCTGGCAGTAATAAATTCACGTTTTAGTAGCGTTTAAAAGTTAGTGAAAAACAAAACATTCTATAATTATATAAAGTTCAATATTTTTGCCTGTAAAGGTTTACCGGCAGCCAATTCGCTGTCGAAACCGTTGCCTAGCTCTTAGACAAATAGTCACAGGCAAGTGACAGTTGACACATCTTGCTTATATCTTTTTAATATTTATGTTTTTCTTTAATACAATGTAGTGTGAAAAAGTTTTAATACAAGTTGAAAATAGTTATGATGTCATTCAGTGTTTAATTCATCATTATTTATTTTATGAATATATTTCATCATTTACATTACAATTTATGTCTATCAACTTGATATTTTATAATGTAAACTATACTGACTGTATAAGTAAACGCCTACAAAAAAGGGAAAGGAACTACGTTCCAACTGGAGGTCCATGGACCTCAAGCCTTTTTTTACATTACATGCCAATATACGTATGTT
Source organism: Antheraea pernyi (assembly GCA_015888305.1). NCBI lineage: Eukaryota > Metazoa > Arthropoda > Insecta > Lepidoptera > Saturniidae > Antheraea > Antheraea pernyi. Next base: position 416,694 of record MU158845.1, on the reverse strand, counting down.
AGTTTTTATTTTAATTGAACCCGGTAGATGATGTTACGAACGGGTTGTAGTCTTATTGGGACAGAAGGTACTGGGACAACGTACTATAAAAAATCAATGAACTATGGTCGAATGTCGACCTCTGGGCGCCCACTAGTAATCTCTAATTATGTCATCTATAAGAACAAAAAATGAGTCGTTTGAGCCTTCGATCAACAATAACTAGATAAAGGGTCACGTACAAAATTGAAGCTAAAATCTGTCCGCGTAAATATATACTTGTGTAGCTATTTGTTTACTAAGAAAGGGAGCAAAAAAGTTTTAAAACAGTTTTAAGTTCAACCTAATTACAACCATAACACCTAGTAATAAAGTCACAAATGTTCAAAATATTATCTAATACTACGATAAAACGAGCAAAGTAATAAATTACTCCACTCATTGTAATTAGGTTGAACTTAAAACTGTTTTAAAACTTTTTTGCTCCCTTTCTTAGTAAACAAATAGCTACACAAGTATATATTTACGCGGACAGATTTTAGCTTCAATTTTGTACGTGACCCTTTATCTAGTTATTGTTGATCGAAGGCTCAAACGACTCATTTTTTGTTCTTATAGATGACATAATTAGAGATTACTAGTGGGCGCCCAGAGGTCGACATTCGACCATAGTTCATTGATTTTTTAAAGTTTGAATTTTATTAGAGTTCTTTTGTCATATTATTATTGGGTATTGTAATATCATTTATCAATTATAATATCATTGTAAAATGTAGAATCAAAAAGGGTAATTGGAACGTAAGAGTAAAATAATACATACAGTCGAGCATAGCTACCTCCTTCACAACCTTTTTTGAAGTCCTTTATTGACAGATGTCAACATGTCTTTTTTGTGTATATGTTGTGTAAAATTGAAGCATTAGTGTGAGTAATGCATATTTTAATTAATTTAATGTACTTCTAATGCATTTTACATAAAATAAATAGGTTTCTGCACTTCTCCATATAAACTTTAACTATGCCAAATTTCACGTTCATCCGTTCGCCCAATTCCGTTAAAAAGGGATACAAAGTTTCGGCTTCACGTATTAATATATATACTAGTGGGCGCCCAGAGGTCGACATTCGACCATAGTTCATTGATTTTTTTAAGTTTGAATTTTATTAGGGTTAATATCATTGTTGAATGTAGAATGAAAAAGGGTAATTGGAACGTAAGAGTAAAGTAATACATATTTTAATACAATATAAAATTTAATAATTATAATTATAAAACAATCCCATACGGAATACGTTCAAACCTGTCGTAAACTGAACACTAAGAGGGCGGAGCGAGAGAGCTGATGCGCGCGGTAATCAAAATGAAAAACCGCGTATCTCCGAATTTGCGTAAAACGGGGTATCGTAAGTCGGGGTATTACTCTACTTGATAACAAATGTAGAACATGAGATTTGCACAACCTCCTTGTTATCTAAAACACGCAGCGTTTTCCAGCATTACCGCGATAATTTGCGCCTTTTTTTCCGGAATCTACCGGATTTATATCCGTTGCTGAATTTTACCCGCAGTGCACACACTTCCATAGTTTACAATTTTTTTCGAAAAAAAGGCGCAGTGTCTCGCAGGATAGTTTTAAAACATATGACCACACTTTCTGTATTGAGGTTGTTTTTTTCGGTACTCGGAAGCATAAAATAGAAATGGAAAAAGTCCCATGGAATAAGAAAGTCCGGATTATAACGCTTTTTCGTTATAGAATGTTTATACACAATAGTTTCTTGCCGGTTTTTCTCGATGACTGGGCTGCTTTCCGAACCAGTGGTAGTTTTGACGTTCATAAGCGCTTTCTTAGGGCCTAAATTAAATAAAGTATTTTTTATTTTGAATATTGCACTAAACTAGAACCCCTAGTGTGACAGTGCTTGTTGACAACTATACACCTTTCGAAGCGAAATACAAAAGTACGGGCACTGCTATTTTGCGTTTGTTATAACTAAATAGAATAAATTATTTTTTATTTACACATAGGAATAAAAATTGTCTCCTGAAATCTCTTAAGATATTCATGTTTTTACTTTTGTTGCAAAGAAATGTTGCAGGTGTCTAGAAATAAGTAATAAAATACATTTCAATTATTTTTAGAAGTGTATGTCTATTTGTATGAACTTGCAGTACTGCTAAAGTACTAGGTTATACAATATAATCATAAAGCATATCTTCGAGAATTACTTAGTCTTTATTTCATTGCAATCGGTCTACTCTATCAAAACTTATTGTAATTTTAATGACGACGCGGCGTAAGTCCGCCAGATAAGTCTACAAGTAAATCTTAATACATTGAGATAAATATTAATCGCTGTTTTTTATAAGTCGCGGGCACAGCTTGTGGAATATAAAAACAGAATATTTGGATTAAAATTTATTATAATAATTTCTATGACCTTAAAAGTAAGTAACAATAAAACGCTAACGTACAAAACTACGCAAATGTGGTGGCTGTAAATGTCGAATATGAACAAACGAAATGATGAATGTGTATCATACATAAATACTATAAAATTAACAAAATAATGTTTATGAACATTTTTAATCAAAGAATGTTGATCCATGTGGTAATATTTTCATTGAAATAAATTACATTACAAACCTATTAGCATTATTTACATATTCAAAGATCGGAACAATATTGTGCTTATTAGTTTGATGACGTGATTTTCACAATTACGATTATTAAGTACCAAAAACAATATTACAACATGTCAATTTGGACAATCGGTATACATATTCGTAAATAGTAACACTTTAATTCGATACCACTATAGAAAAAATCAACGTCATATATATACATAAGGATGGTAACAATTAATGATGTAAAAATGCTAAATATTATTTACCATGTAATAATCTAACATTAAATATAATAATTTACATATAGATTAACATAGATTCATAATTTTATATTCAAAAATATCAGAATAATTAATATTTACAAATAATCCTTTAATTGAATAAAGCTCAATAATTTACAAATAATTTTTATTTCAAGTAAAACGTTTCCTCGAACGCGTTACAAAAGGCGGCACAATAATTTAAATACACAAAGAAATTAATATTAAATAGGAGAATTGTTAAACACAAGTAAATTGATATAGAAAAGTTTAGAAATATTAGTGGTGAAGATTTGAGAGCTTACAGGATTGTCTTTGGAGAGAAAAAAAAGTATTTACCTTTAGCCCAAAATTAATTAAATAGATAGAATCTCTGAAAAGAAAATATATTCACAATATTTTATAGGGACGAATTAACCCAGTGCCCTAAGCTTCACATGACATAATAAAACATCCCTTTTCAAGGTCGAATATTAGTAAATTTAAATATAACATTAAAAAAGAACCTCAATCTGTATCTCTCATACTTTGTAAAAGTGGATTTATTTTGTGTCATGTGCGGTGTAGCCCGTAGTATTTATAGCTCCTGCTACATAGCTAATTCGACCTTGAATTTTTATTAAAACTTATAGGAATACTTAAAGTCTACAAAACGATTATAGTAACTTTATCATTCTGGACATTCAAAGTACAGAAGGAATAAATTATAAACCTGTTGAACAACAATCCGTAATAAATAAATGAACTTACCGACAAATTAATGAATACTATTTTCGTTGAAGTTATTCAAAATAAAATCACCATCAGACCTCATTGCATAGATACGATAAACTGTCATTTCCTAGGTGTTACCAGAATATTTTTCCAGACCCAACTGCGTGCCTCAAATATATTTTTTTAATAAATCAATATTTTACTCAGGTTGTCATATATTATACAAATAAATAAAATGATGTCATGAAAGTTTTATCTTATCCACAATATCTTTACTACAAAAAACTTTACAATAATTTTATGTAATATTCTGGTAACACTGTTAAATTTTGACAATTCCAAATAATTGAAGACATGAGTGTATGAAGGTGGTATGCACTATTTTTCTAAGATTAATTTGACGACCAAAATGAAAGTGCTATTCTATTCATATACGTAATATACGAATTCTCTTCTTACAAGGTTAGCGTAAATAGTCGTAAAAATGAAAATACCCAAACTATATTATTAATTGTTATATTTCATGATAAACCAAGTCAAATTTTAACCGTTCATAAGATTTTATGTTCCTTTTTAAGATTTTCAAATTTTATTAACGTACTATAATATAATAAAACTTTGGAAGGCATTTCCTGTAAAATCACAAATTCGTGACATACCATCACTTTTATCGACTCGTGTCTTCAATGATATTTGAAATGTGAACGTATAATAAAGACAAAATAACGGTCTATCGTTATGTTATCGGTTTAATTGTTAGCGAGGGCGTGAGGCTGGGGTTGGGTTTGGGGCTGCGCCGGACGCCTGTCGAACTGGAATGTGTCGGAGAGATAGAGACCGAATATAGCGACACTGTAGAACACGGTGAGGCCGAATAGCGCTACACTAGCGCTCGCAGTGAACATGTTCGAGTACTCGCACCTGCGTGATCGCATCATATCAATTACAGTCCTTGACAAACACCTTTACCGCTCTGTTTATAGATGCGCATAACACAGAATTTATGTATAAATAATACATGTTATATGTATTAACGCCTCGGCTGATTTCTTTAACGTCAAGATCTCAAAATGGCGGATCATGATTATGGGGTATAGTGTCGTATAGTCAGAGTTATCGTTTTTGGCCGCTCTGTATATAACTTTAAGTTCGGTTTTGCGCATAGTACAGTCAAGATGTTAATACGAAACGAATTCATAATATTATTATAGGAACTAGCTAACCCGCGCGACTTCGTCTGCGTAAAATCAGTTACTACCGGTTTCTATTGTATTTCCAAACTCGAAAAATCTTAAAAACCTAAAACCCGACTGCAGCGACACCAACCGTTTTAAATTGTGTAACCAAACAGTTCAGCGACCCACTCAAACACATAATGTCTTTCCAGTACCCCATGGATAGCTTCTGTGCCACTCACGACCGTGCCCCACTTACTATTCTCATAGGCCCAGCGGCAGCGACAACGCAATAATTTTACCAACTTGTAGTTTTTATTTCGCATTATCTTCTGACCAACTTTATCAATTAACAATTTAATAAAAGTGAATATAAAACAATGTGTCCTGGATGAATGACCTAACGTTTTTCCTTTTTTAATTAATAAAGCACACCAAAACAAACGACTCGCTCTAGGTTCGCACGAATGCAATGAACTAATGCAACTTTGACATAATACATTTTCTCATTATTTGACGTTTACAGTTCATCAAAGTCAACGAAGTTTGTTAAATCTTGCCACACGAATAACTTTTCTTTCCTGCTCATAATTTTAAAACCAATATTGTCTAAGATATTCATTGAAATTATTTATATATTGTAAAAGTCAGTTATAATGTTCTCAATTTTATTAGCCTTTTGTTTTTTTTTTTTTATATCATAGGTGTCAAACTAACAGGTGGGTCACCTGATGTTAAGTGACCACCACCGTCCATGGACACTCACAACCCCAGAGGGGTCGCAAGCGCGTTGCCACCCTTTGGGGGAAAGGGTTAAAGAAGGGAGAGGGAGAGGAGTGAGGAGAGGGGAGGGGAGATGGGCCTCCGGCGCTCTCACTGACCGAACGAAACGCAACAATGCAAGCACTGTTACTTCACGTCGGTTTTCTATGAGAGGGTGGTACTACCCCGGACGAGCCGACCCATTCATGCTGTGACAAATACCTATGTTCTGGCAACTACTTTTTATAGTACTCATCAACGACTCTCTTTCGATGTTGTTCTTGGCACACTCCATCATCAAGTGATGCACATCCTCAATTTTTCTGCATACATCGCAGTTGGGAGATTCTGCTTTCCTCATTAGGTATGCAAAACGTCTAGATGGATAGTGCCCCGAACGGAGTCTTAAAGCTACCTTAACATATTGTCGGTTTAGGTTACATTCATTAAACCACGGTATATGAAGAGGCTGACACTGTATTGTTTTATACCAGATACCTTTTTCCTTACTTCTCTCATCAAAATATTCTTTCCAATTATTATACAACCTTTCTTTCAATTTTGGCAGCACTTCCCAATAATTTACTTTAACCTCTTTTACTGTACCGTGAGTCGACCCTAATTTTGCAATACGGTCAGCCAGTTATCTGTCCTTATACTTTGAAGTATCGGTAATGCTTCGGATACATAACATAGTTTTTTTATTGTATGAAAACTATTCAAGTGAATTAGACATAACAACAATATAGCAACATAAATTCTTATAGGTCACAGAAACTCCCTAGAAAGTTCTAACAAGGAAGCAAACATTTTTTTAGAATAAATCTGATGACAGTAATTAACTTTAATAAAGAAGATTGGATAGCAAAGTAATTAAAAATAATAGTTCAGATGCGTTAGAAGTGAAGCTTTCAAAAAGAAAGCGAGAAGAACGTATGTCTATTCTCTCCAATACCCGAAAGCAAGCGAGACACTGATCCCACTCTACCTGACACAATGTTTACGCCCACCACTGCATCGTCACACAAAAAGGATGCGGATCAGATTTCAAAACCCCCCCATAAAAGTTTATAACTTTAACAAATTATATACGAACCTTAAGGCTTATGCATTTTACTTGCATAAAATCTGAGTTGCATTGTTATCGAAAGCACTGTACCATGCAATTGATTAATGCATTTGTTTTAAATAAATATATGTTTGCTTGTCACGGACACTGATTAAAAAACTACATCAACTGTGTTACCTTATATCTCACATATTTAAAAAAAAAGAGATAATGCTAAATATGTATCAGAAATAATAGTTTGTATCTCTGGTATTTTTTATTCATATTTCAAAATGGTCAAAACAGCTTTGGCTATCAGAGAGTACCTTTCTTTTATTACTGAGTTACTTCTAAAATCGAAGTAAATTTTATTATTTGTTTTGATACAAATCTAAGTAATTTTATCCTAATTTCAAGGCAGATTCTATAAAATGAATATTGATGAAATGTAAGTGAAATTATCTTTATATATATAATTCTTCTGTACGAGCGTATGTGTTTGAATTTCTCCTAGACCAATATTGATGAAATTTGTTGTGTGTATTGAAGTGGATTCGAGAATGTTTTGGATTCACAATTGGACCCGATAGGTGGCTTTTTTTTTCTCGATCTGACTACGCTGTTGACCTGGCAGGGTCTTCACAGCTTCACCGGACTACAAAATATAACCATCCGATAGGTGGCGCTGCGATCTGATTCTAGGATTATTTTTCTGAACTAGTAGGGGACAAAGTCCCGCTAGTACTGATATAATGATAACATATTTATACTACTCACAGGAATTTTACTTGTCCTGAGGAACTCGAGTAAGGCTTCAAGCGAGCCGAGGGTTGAGGCCTGAACGTACACACCGCGTTCAGTCAGTTTTATGGACGAGAGAGCGGACTTCAGTTCCCGGGCTACATCTTCCCTGTAACAATTATAACAATAATTGACCATTCCGTTCCATACCAATCCATGTATTGTCATACTTCTTTCTTGGAACTGTTTAGCTATTGGCCTGACTGGCCTTCACAGCTTCACTGGACTAGATCACGTTTACCATACAATACTACGTTACACCATCATGCATAACATGACATGGGTAGTTCTTTCGTTTTCTAAGGGTGTAAAGGGTGTCAAATAACATCTAAGAATTGAGACATCCAAGCCAACCTCACCTGCACGTGGTGCACCCTGCTGAATAACGAACGAGGCAATGGCGATAGCGGGGTGGTAGGGTTTTACAGCCTGACTGGGTCGCAACCACCATGTATATGGCGAAAAAGCCCGTCATAGTGATTCGCTTTTACGGGTCGCGTTTCGGGATCAGCCTGTGCATATCCAGCTTTTCGCAGGCCAGCATGACAGCGGCGACCGGCGATGGACAGTATGTACTCGTTGGTCGCCATGTTTTTGGATTGTACTATGCTTACCATCAGGCATAGTGCAGTCACTTTGCCGTGCTACTATAAAAAAAAAAAAA
>MU158845.1:368829-408517 GCA_015888305.1 Antheraea pernyi | reverse complement strand
CAACATACATTGTTATATCTCAAAAGGATTATGCAGCGTTTTCGATGAAATCTCCCAAGCCGTTTGAATTTTTCCGACTTGTCCAAGAATTATCGTTATATTTCAATCAATCTATACAAAACCTTGACAAATTTATATACTAAAACGTTCCTCATGAATTACTTTATCCACTGGTGAAAACCTTTTGAAGATCCGTTTTGTAGTTTTTGAGTTTATCGCGAACAGACAGACAGACAGACGCGGCAGGGGACTTTGTTTTATACTATGTAATGATATAACAGGTATTAATTAATTATGATTCAAGCAGATATTTGCATGTTACATTAAGTAATAAAAATGTATCAGTATAACGACCACGTTGCTACTTTCAGAAGATTTTGTGTTTGTTAAATGAAAGTTTGATTCTAATTGTGTCGGTAAACCGTTTGACAGCTGGTTTACGAAAACCTGTTTATATGAGCAGACATATACATACAAGATATATAGACATATAGAATAATTGTCAAAAAAATAGAGATAAAAACGAACAAACAATAAAAATTAAATCATTACTGGGATAATTAAATAACAGTTAAAACTAGAAAATGAACGAACTGAATGATAAAGTAATAGATAAAGCTAAAATATAAACAGTTCGCCCCATCATATACTATTCAATTATAATTAAATCCAAATAACATTTAATCACCTGGTTTGTGAGTTTTGAGTGATCGCTTACGTTAATTTAATGATCTCCTTTAAGCAGTATTTATTTCTATCTGTGAGATATATTGGGCAGATATTATGTGGGTTTCAATACCGTTATTGTGAATAAAATATATTTACAAAAAAAAAAACAATGTGTAATAAAAATAAAAACATACCTCAACAACTCCTATATATATTTCGTATCGGATAATATTCTAAACTATTTCAGTTTGATAAGGAAAAAATAAAACCCTTCCACTTGCATGTGTAAGCGTGTATGTGTGCACGTGTGCGAAGGTGATATGTGTAATGTTGTCGCAGTGATGTAAGATTTTGTGTCACTGTATCGCGCGAGCAGCGTACTCAAGGGCTCCACGCCGAGGGAACGGAGTACTACTACTTTCGATGAGTTGAAGTCTTCATTTACTATACTATATTACTAGATTACAAAGTTGGTACAAGAAGATACTTTACTCACAAAACCAATTGAAAGCCACCTCCCAACACCGGTGGAAATATATTCACCCACGACTCCTAATAATTGTAATATCTAGCCATTAAAAAAAAAATTAAATTTAAAAACATTTAAAAAATTTACATTACACAATTTTTTATTGTTCAAGTTTTTCACATTCTGTAATAAATACGGTATGTTTGTACAACTTATAATGCCAACAGTCTGTTGACCTGTGCAACATAAGGTCTACATTCGTTAGTATTAAATCTTAAACCCTTACGGTGTTATTATAAAAAAGTTAAATACGTATTGAATACTTGTTTTAAAAAGGTGTCGAATTAAATGCACCGCGGTCGCTGAATGTTCGCCATCTTGCTCTTTTGTCCCGTTTTGGTTACGTTAGGTTAGACTTGCGTAAAAGGATCACGCGAACTTGCCTCGGGCGAGTGCTGTGCTTTTTATTCGAAATCTTTTTAAACCAAGTATTTAACTTTTTTTGTAATAACACCGTTTGGGTTTTAGACAGTCTAGGGGTTAATAAGGGTATATACATCTTAGGTTCGCCGGTAAAATTTCGAAAAATGGGTGTAGCCGATTTTGTTTTGCAACTCCTCACTTGTTAGCTCAGTAAATCATTGAATATTGAACTTAAATATTTGTCAAAACTAACAAAACATCGAACGAATTAGTACTGTAATAATTCGGGATAGTCATATATTGAAAGAATTTCAAAATTATAGCAAAATAAATCTTATTTCATTATACTTTGTCAAATTTAGGGTGATAATATTGACAATCCACAGTCAGGATGAGGTAATGTGCAATCGAAAATGAATCTATTCGATTATCGACTAGTATTCTTATATACTTGGAATAGATAGTTACTTTTTCTTTCCTGGAGGAGACAGTTCTTTCTGGCATAGGGTTTCTTAAAGGGGTTATTTACTTATTTTTAAGACTTGTAAATTGTTAATATCGACGACAAGTACCACAAACAAATAAGTTGAGAAGTAATTATTTTTTAGAAATAAATAAATAAATAACTTTAATATTAACAAATAATAATTAAATATAGTTTATGGTTATTATATGGTTATTCACTACAATAAATGGGCGGTATCAAACAACGAAATACGATATTACTTGTAAGAAATGTTAGCTACCGATTCCTCCTCTACCATCCTCAATTTGTCAAGATATAAAAATGCAATCAAGAACTATTACAATACAACAATCTGTGTAATAGTTTCGTAGATTAATTTAGTCCCAGTTTTTAATAAAGATAACTGAAAACTATTATTCAAAATTTTATTATTGGATAATAAAACAAAAATCACTTTGGTATAAAAAAAAAAGAAATAAAAACTTGATATTGTGTTAAGGCGTTCCACCTGAAGCAAAATAAAACCAACTTAAACAATAACAGTGGAAAGTAAACAAAATACGCTTACCGAAAGAACCAGACTACGGTCAAAGCGACTGAGACGAGTGTCATGAGAATGTTCTCGAGGTCCCAGGCCCGTTCCGGTTGCTGTCTCTCCGTGATCAGTTCATGTGTCGCGTTTCCATTCGTCTCTTCGGGGTTGCCGTGTTGCTGCTGTTAGTATTACAGGTGGTGTATCATTATAAAATAAAATCTACTAATACAAGTCGACTATTGACGTTCAGATCTCGGTTAAGTACTAGTATCGAGTACGGAGTATCGAGACGCCAACTTTTTGGTTGAACGTCAATAAAAGAGAAAAAGTGACATGTTACTACGCTTTTTGATATGTACTGATGATGTATGCATCATGATTAATCACCAGCTGCATCATCAAAATCATCACATTTTAACATTCGCAGAAGCTTAGGGGCCAGCTATAACACGGTGGAAGGTCACGAGGTACGTGCATTGTATCTTTAGTGTTGTTAGTTGGATCTTAACGAAAACTTCAAAGGTTCTCATAAGACTCCCTGGGTCTCCCCAGAATATCATAAAGCCACCATAGGCAATTTCGGAGGTGCACATGCTATACAGGTGGTCTTCATTACAAAAAAACTAAGTGTAATTTCTACGATTATTTACCTATCATTCATCATCAGCCCATCACCCCATCGGCCCACTGTCTTCCCGAAGGAAGGAATGGGCATTGGTTCAGCGCAAAACATTATTAAAGTAAGTGGTTAGCTGGGAGTTTGTAGCACCTGGGAAGCTTTTAGTTATTAAGCTCCTACGTTAGCGAGGGATTCGGAATTTTAAATGCCACTTGAGGCACCGGAAGATGGCTATTCTTTTTCACTTACGAATTGGAGTGAAAACGCTTTATCTAAGCGTGTTTTACCGTCTGTATGTTGGTGAGTGTTCTGAAGAATTGTTTAATCTCATCCCATCTTCTTCTTTCCAATACCAGACTTTCCAGAACTATACGGATGGGTACGCATATTCACAATAGCATCCATTCCGGCAAGAACGAAGAAGTTCGGAAACTCTATCTTTGTCGTACTGTGAAGATGTGGAATTGCCTCGTAGCCAGTTCGTTCTCTTCCTCCTATAACATGGGCTCCTTCAAACGAGACGTGAAGAGGCACTTGTTCAGGTCGACATGACAACGACGATTGCCGTTGTTATTTAACACCGATAGTCACCGTTATTTATGGATTGTACTGTACTCTCCATCAGATACTTTGCAGTCATTTTGCCGAACTAGTTTTAGTGCAATCGCATTCAGTATATTCTTGTTCGTAATTGCAATACAATGCGTACAGACACTTAATATTGTATAACGGCACCGCTCGGCTAAATAAAAAAAACCCGCGTCACCACCACAACAGGAATAGCTTAGCTTAGCTTCGGCCTTTGGTGAGTACTTTATAGTTTCGCTAGATATTCAACTTGAATAAGTGTTTATGAACTTCAGCCTCCTCGACCGTACACTCATGAACCTAATTACTCTACCGCACCTTGACTATTATTTACATGCCTTAGGTTCTTTTACACCAGACAAAATCACCACAACAGGACTCGCCGTATTGGCGATTTCAAACACTGAGTAATCCACAGTTCTATGTTCTCCCACATACAGTAATACTACAAGAACATTTCTCAGGTTCAGGTTTCCTCACGATGTTTTCCTTCACCGTCAGCCGATAGTGTTAAAAATATAAATGAGTAAATGTACGCGAATTCCGAAAAATTCGTTGGTACATGCCGGGGTTCGTACCTGCGGGTCATTGGATTGATATTCCCCACCGGTCAAACCACTCCACCACTACGACTTTATTATCTAGCTATCATTAATTATGTTGTTAATTATTATTGACAGTGAAAACAGTCGGCTGGTGGTTAGTATGCTAGTATGGGGCCATTCGAGTATTACGTAAACACTGATGGGGGGGATCCTTAATTTGCTTATTTTTGATAACATAGGCGATGGTGGGTCCGGGTAGTGATTACGTCAGCAATATATCTCTGTTAAACCGGAACAGATTTATATAAATGTTTACGTAAGGAAGGGGGGGGGGGGCGGGGTTAAGAGCATAGCTTACTTTGCTGACCAGGAGGAGGGGGCGGTCAGAAATTACAAAAATTCTGCTCACGTAATACTGGAACGGCCCCTATAGTATGGACATGACATGGGGACATATTAAAGTCTTATAACTAGAGAGGTTGTATGAAGATGGACGGATATAGGAGTAGAGGAAGACCGAAACAGATTTGAATAGATTGTGTGAAAAATGATATGTGTATAAAAAGTGTGAAGTCTGAGATAACATTTGGAAAACTGAAAGTGGAAGAGGAAAATATGGCCTACCGTCGACCTGTAAGAGTATGATGATGAACAGTCTGCTGGCGTTATCACAACGTGTAAATAAGTATGCATTATACAACTAGCAGATGTATCCTAGGTTATTTGTTATTACATACATTCTAGTGAAAATCCCGTCAAAATCAGCCCAATTATTTCGGAGATTAGCTCGAAAAAACAGACTATTTTTTAAGTGAAACTTCTAATGCGACTTCCAACAAAGTTGCGTTAAACGTTTAACGCTAAGGGGGAATAGAAAGAGACCGAGCGAGAGTGAATGCGTGGCACTCGAACGCATGCGCGTAGTATACCTGTTACAGGCCAGCGCGAGCGTTAGCGACGAGTAGCGTCCAATATTCCTTGATGCAGTTTTTGCACGAAATATTGAACGACTCAAACATTTCGTATCTTACTTTAGTTATCATAATCCCATTATAGATTTGGTTATTTCTCCATTCGAAAATGATAATTAAAAGATGCGATCAATTGTGAATTGTAAGCAATGTTAATAAAGTTTGTCTTAAAGAAACAATATGATTTCATTAAAAATCAATTGCTACCCCTTCCTATTTTCATTTCCACATTACGAAGTTTCACTTCTTCCGCGCAGAGGGACTCCACTGCTATACTGTATATACTTTCATGTGCATTTAGTAAAAATCTGTTACTTATATAAAATGATAGAGGTCTGCCGTATATATATATTTTTAATACTTTTTAAACATTTGGTCATTTTCAGCAGTCATTTTAACGTTCAGCGGTGGTATAAGTGGGAGAAGTGGTGTAGTACGCATGTGCAGGAGAGTGGAAATAAACGGATAACACTGTTTACAAAGAATTGTTATAAGCAAAGTGTTTGTAATTTCAATTTTTGAAATGATTTTCGTGTGTACAAAAAATATCTGAAATAAATAAAAATCGTCTGTTATATTTTTATGTTCTTCTTTAATTTTGGAACGCATTCCCTATACCTAAGGTTTCCCTATTTGTGTCATAACTATATAAATTATTCCTTGCGAATAAGGAAAGAAGAAGCAAAATTAATGTATTCATAACACACAGATTACAAGATGTAAACATTAAATTATATACAGTGTAAACTCTTTATAGGTAATTTCGTGGGACCGAGCATTTTTTTTGTTATACGGTTTTTTTTTACATTTTTTTTGTTAATGGTTTTGTGGTAAGCCAATCAAATTGAATTAAATTCTATATATTTCGTTATATCGAACAACGTTATAAAGACTTTACATTGTACATGAAATTTACCCAAAAAGATAAAACTGAAATAACTAAAAAATCAGTAGTGTGTTTGTACGTGCGAGTGCGTGCTCGTGTGCGTGCATGTTCGTAAAGAGAGTCCATTGTAAATGATTGTGAGGTGAAACTATACTTGATCGGTAGTGCGGTGCGGTAGTGAGTGAAAGGTATCGTTTAGGATGAGGGGTGTACCTGATTACCGGTTCGTTTGGGATGCACGAGGCAGTGCACGACGGCGCGGTCGTGCAGCCCGCACGCGCGTAACGTCGCACGCTCGTCGGCCAGCACGCGCCCCGCGAATATCAACCGCACGCACGACTCCGACGACAGCTCGCGCGAGAAGTGACGTCTGAATTCACAACGTATACATATAAATTTATACATATACGACTCGGCACATTTCAAAATTAGCTAAATGAACCTTATGTAAAAGTAAACCAGCGACTAATAAAGGCATCTGAATTTATTAAGTCCATTAACTTATCTACTTTTCTCTTGCACTTAAGTCGAGCCGTCATTCAAATTTTAATGAGTTTTGATACAGTGGACCGCTTTTAATGAAACAAATACTAAGTATATAGTATATATGAACCATTTTGTGGAATACCCAAAAGCCTAGCTCTTTTGACCCTTAGAAACCATCACAATCAAGAAGCCAAAAGATTCTGGCAGAACACGCCAGGGCAAAACTATTCCAAAGAACTCATCAGGGCATTTATCCAGCGGTATGCTGGCAAGGCACTGCCACTCGGTATGAATCAATTACGGGTTTTAGTGAGAGCACTCACTGGACACTGTTGTCTTAAAAAGCACTTGTACAACATCGGTTTCCAGAGCACAAGAGAGTGTAGATTTTGTGATAGTGCGGATGAGACCCCCAAACACCTCTTGTGTGAGTGTGATCCACTGAAGCCTACACGAAACCGGATTCTGGGAAGGCATGTATTGCCTCCGGATGAGGTACAGATGCTCTCAACCAAAAAAGTCCTGCAGTTCTTAAATACTATATGATTAGGCGGAAAGCTTTAGTAATATGGGGCGATCACAATAGATCAATACTGGTCGCAATGATACAGGACCAAGGCCTGCATAGCCCCTTTTCCAGAATAAAAAAAAAACAGTTATAGTCAAGGATATGCTTCGTGATTTTTTGGGTGAGGTTTTATTGTGAGCCCAGCAATTTAGCAGTGATGGGTGTTTATACAAACAGACAGACATTTCTATAGATGATTGTAATGTATTTATTACTTATCCCTAGACACCTACAACAATGTTTTCCACGAAAACCTAAAAAGTACAGACACGTTAGATTTACATTCTTATTGTATGTATAGATCCTGTGTTATTTGGCTCTATATTATGTTAAAATCCAACCGTTTCGAAGATTCGAGATTCGAACAAACAGACAGACAAAAATATTAAAAATTGTTTTTCTTTTGTTAGCAGTATTATATATACTTTCATATCCATGTAGTAAAATGCTGTTATTATGACATGTAGTGGAACTCTATCGGTGTTATTACAAAAAAGTTAAATACGTATTGGATCCTGGCTTTAAAAAGGTCTCATATGAAATGCACCGCGGTCGCTGAATGTTCGCCATCTTGTTCTGTTGTCTCGCTTTGGTTACATTAGGATAGACTTGTGAAAAAGGATAACACGAACTTGCCTCGGTGCATTTATTAGGAAACTTCTTTAAACCAAGTATTTAATACGTGTTTAACTTTTTTGTAATAACACGGTATATGTTATTCTTAATCTTGTATTGTTTAATTCTATATTATGTAATATTGGTTGTATTTTACGTAATATAGTTTCGTTATTGTGCACAAATGAAGTGGATGGGAAAGAATACCACGGAGTATGAATTCTGAAATGTCACAAAAACTCCAAGGAAAGTTCTAACAAAGGAGCCAGCATCTTGTTAGAATATTGAAATGGTTACAACACTTTTAATACTATTACCTACTCGACAATGGCAATGATAATCTAGGAGATTGGTTGCCAAAAATAAAAGAAAGATCCCAGTGCGACCAGACACTGCGTATTTTTAAATATATGAAGCCTTTCATTCTGAGTAGTGTTTCATGTACTTAAAACACTGCGCACTCACAGAAGATGAGTGTATATGGCGGGATCTTTGGTCGTTATAATGTGTCTGGTTGATGAAAAATAATTTTATAATATTTATCCGAATAACATATTCAAAAATAAAGCATTTAGATATAAATAAAGGTTTATCTTTATATTTTTCTATCTGCTTTAATATCCATAAGTTTTCACTAAACTAGATTCTGATGTACCTTGCTGATTTTGACAGCTGTTTCCTCATCACAAGTAAGAAAAAATTAAATCAAAGGGCATTTTTCTGAAATATGAATATTGATTTGCTCAATGAAAAACTATCGAAATGAAGAAATCTCGAAACATCTCAGAATTCACGTGTTCATCATAATATCAAGCGTTACAACTACATTGTACTTACGATTTAAAATCCTTGAGTAGTTCATCAAGATTTCCTTCCACTTCCTTGAGAGTATCGTTCAAGTATTTCAGTTTGATAAGTATCCTTGTATCATTATTATCATTAGAGTTTAACAGTGGTGCATTTTCTTCAGCATTAGGATCTGCATTCGCATCAGCAGTATTATTGACGCGAGTAGCTGAAGTGTTATCTTTATTGTTCTCTTTAACCGCCACATTATTCGAATTTGATGCTGTAAAATTACCACCAAAAATACAGTTTCATACTTGTTTCAATTTCCTCCAAGGATAAAATCTATATATAAACTAGTTGACCACGCCACGCGTTCCTGTGGCTCAGTTATTGAAAAAGAAATTCAAAATTTAAACGTCGCGCCATCCATGAGATATCTATAACAGCAGGACCGACGTATTCCAGTTTTTTTTTGTCAATAAACTAATTTAAGCGCCATCTGTTAGAAACTAATTAAACTTACAATTAATAACAATAATTAACATTAACACAATCATTTAATTAATAGTTAAAAAATATTAAAACCATTAATCGAAAAATAAGTTATTCTATATCTCAAGTAGTACCAAATTATACATAAGTAAATGCCAACTTTCATGAAGATTGGTGAGTAGTCTCGGAGTTCACCATAGATAAACATCATGATATTGGATTTCTATATATTGGAAGATAGGCATATATAAAACAATGCAGTAGTTTTTTCTCGTATATATGCCAACCGATTTTCATTATGTTTTTTTTTATAAAATATATTAACGATGTTTATAAATAGTTATTTATTCTTATCATTAACGATTCGAAGCTTCAATTAAAATGTATTCGTCATATTGTACCACCTTTATGAATATTATTATACAATATTTGTACTCTCTTTGGATAAAAAATCTCACATAAAAAAAAAGATTTATGGTTAAATTTCGATAACTAGACAACCGCTTGTAAAATGTTGTTATTGTTATTGACAGTGAAAATATTCAATTGACTGATATCTCAATGTGCGAACAAGTGAACACTATGCAACATTTTTTTTTTTCGAACTGACTCACCGGACTACTAAGACGAGTGCCGATTTTAGCACTATGCAACAACTAATAAGTGTAACAAAGTGAACATAATAGGTCTTTACCTATGAAATTGCCGTTTAGCAGTACTGGCCATTCCAAATCAAAATAATTTTTGTTTGGCTAAGAATTCTAATTTCAAATTAATTTTATTTTAAAAACATGGAATCCTTTTTCTAAAAGTAGTCATTTGTTTATTAATTAGTGTTACATTTTCATCGCATTTCAATCTTTTTTGTCATCATGGATACGTTAAAAATTCGACTAATTATGGAATATGAGTACCGTCGTGGCAGCAACGCAGCACAAGCGGCACGCAACATCAAAGACGTTTACGGATCTAACACTACAAACCAACGCACCACCTGTTATTGGTTTGCTCGCTTCCGTTCTGGGAATTTCGACCTGAAAAATGAACCTCGCGGTCGTCCGAAGACTTTGGTCGACAATGACGAATTAAAGGCGATTGTGGAATCTGATGATACATAATCTACGGCTGAATTAGCAGCTGCTTTCGACGTTAGCGTCAAAACAATATTGGTCCATTTGCGTCAAATTGGCAAGGTAAAAAAGCTTGACAAATCGGTGCCCCACGAACTCAATGATCGCCAGCGCGAAGTACGCGGCGAGACGTACCTTGCACTGCTCACACAAACGAACGAATTTTGACCCGCATCGTTACCTGCGATGAAAAATGGATTCTGTTTGATAGCCGCAAGCGCTCAGCAAGTTGGTTGGATCCTGGTTCAGTACCTAAACAATGGCCTAAACGAAAACTTACCCCTAGAAAAGCTTCTTACCAAGCGGGGTGAGCATTATTGCAGATGTGTACTGTGAAGAACTTAACACAATGATGGAGAAGCTGGCACATCTCCAACCAGCATTGCTCAATCGCTCGTCTCCGCTGCTCCTGCACGACAACGCGCGACCTCATACTGCACAGCATACGGTCTCCAAGTTGCAAGTACTGGGTTTGGAAGTTCTCCGTCATCCGCCCTACTCACCAGACCTTGCGCCTACAGACTACTACTTTTTCCAGAATTTGGATAACTCCTTGGACGGGAAAAAAATTCAATACACGAGACGCAGTACAAAATGCCTTTGAAGAATTTGTTGCCTCCCGTCCAGCTGATTTATTTAAGAAGGCCATCAATAAACTGCCACTGCTTTGGCAAAGATGCATTGATTGCATGGGTGATTACTTCGATTAATACAAATAAAAAATACATGAAAAAAATTCGTTTAATTTTTTTCATACAAAACGGCAATTTCATAGGTAAAGACCTAATATTAAGCCAATATTAGATAACTTGTTAACAATTTATACCAACAATGATTGTAAAATTAGCTTTTGTTTACAACTTTGCTATTGTTAATTTATTAAATAATAAACTAAATAAAGGTAACTTACAATTGGATCTAGTGAAGAAGTCACAACCGGCAGTGACATCAGCTTCCATAGCATTGACAATACTGTCCATTTCTCTTATTTGGGCACTGCTCACAGGCTCCGAGTCATCCTGTGTCTCACTCTCCTCACTGGTCGACTCTGTTGTACTTTGAGTGTTGTTGGGAGCTGAAATTTTATATTTACTAATAAAGAGTCATTAGGTGGCCATTATTAGAATAACGAACAATTTTATTAATTAGCCCTATGCAATAATTGTGTTGGTACATTTCAAAATGAGTTAAATACAATTTTAATCATTCATATAACATCTTTTAAAGATTTCCATTTCTTATATACTGAGAACGAAGTTCAAATTTTGTTGTCCATAAGGTTCTTAATTTTTTTTGTATGATCTCCATATTTGAAGATCTTAAAAAATAACGTCAAATATTAGGAAACAAATAAAATTGCATTTATCTCATTTCGTTCTTAGTGTATATGAAATAGAAATAAAAAAATCAAACATGTTATACGAATGGGGAAAATTGGATTTAACTGATTATGAAATGTAACGACAAGAATAAAATCTTATATCCATTTGTGGTAATTAAATTATTTAAAAGAACTTCCTTCATTTCTATGACGGAGAAGATTAAGATAGTATAAATGCTCCACCATACCATTTAGTAAGTGCTTTTTTTGTATTTAATTAAACTACTATATGTAAATATATATACAGAACTCAATTGCCGTGCGTTAGCCTCACAAAAACTCGGTAGTGACTCGACCGCTTTGAATAACTTTCTTTATTGTGGTTCAGTAAAAAACAAAATTCGGAAAAACCTTAAGGACCACACGAAGTATCACAATTGGTATAGTCCTCGTCAATCTTTCTGACCGCTCTGAATTTAACTGTAATTCCGGGCTTGGATATAATATAGTCAACAGTTTAATACAAAACAAAGTTAAAATATTGTTATAGGAATCTGAAATTAGTATTTATTCATCCTTAGATTGTTTCAATATTAATTAATTAATTAAATCATACCAAATTTCAAGGCGTGGTTATGAGAAAAAGGTTCATCTGGCAAAAAATTTCATTCAGTCTCTTTTTGTAGACAATTAAATTCTCTTAAAAGAATGTGTCTTAGTCAATTTCATTTACCTCGACGGTTTAGGAGTTATAAGACAAAAACCCGCTCCGGAAAAAAATCAAAAGTTGCGATGATAGACCTCTTAATATAAATATTACGGGCTCAAATTCTCACAACATTGTTTTTGTCATCCCAAATAATATTTTCGATATACTTAAAAAAAAAAAATGTTGATTTTTTGGCCCAGTCTAATATATATATAAATTATTTTTACTGCATCCTATTTAAAAAAAATATTTATGCTTCAGGGTTATTCACAATAATGTAAATTGCATCATCTAGATTACCTTCATAAGGCATTGCCTCAATTATGAAACTCGGAAGGTTCACGCAACAATCAAATACTGTAACCTTATGTCCATTGATATACTTAAAGTGATATAAATAATTATAAACTAAATTAGAATTTAAGGTTTGTACTTTTGTATGAGTTTTTTGGTGGAATAACGACACACAATCAATAGAACCATAACAGTGAAAACAACCACATCTAAGAACTGAAACAGCCAGGGCTCTTTTTGTTGAGGCACCCGGGGCACGCAGTGCCCTTAAAGGGAATTTCGAAAATATCAAAAAATTGCCATAAAATTTGCTTTTTTTTAATAGGTCAATGTTATTCAAATACAAAACCTAATTTATCTTTCTTGAACGGTTACCGCGTCACAGTGGTTTGTTTCTGTAGTAGAGGTATCAAAAAAATAAATGGACTTATAATTTTCGAAAATTAGCGTGCCCACAAAAAAAAGTGACAAAAAAAGGCCGGAATACAACCAGTAGATTACGTACAGTCAACACGTCTGTAGAAATGCAAACGGTTGTTGTCGAGCATTGCCATGTCAGCATCTACAATACTGTCCATTTCTTGCAAAGGTATGACTCTCGTGTTGTCCCTCGGGGTTTCCTCTGAACTATTTGTTGAACTGGAAACTGTAATTTGATAAACTATAAATAACAAATATAATCTAGCAATTGTTCATAGAAGAAATAAATAATATAAACATCTACTTAAATATTATGAAATAGTCTTTTTATAGGGAAATAATGAACATAAACATTTTTATCAATATGTATTTGTAATTTACTTTGTGAGTAGTTAGGATAGGATTAATAATATTGTGATACCCCGACTTATGCTACCTTTTGCTTGAATAAAATAAATGCCAAAGCCTGATGAAGTTATTAGTAGTGTGAATGAAGAATTAGTCAAATTTCCAAGCAAATTAATTTAGATGTGAATAATATAGGATAATCTTCGAAAACTAGATTCAGTCAGGAGCTGACAATTCATGAACTCATGGAAATGAAATGAGTAAGAGCAGGGCACTGAAGAAGAAATTGAGTGTTTACATGCAGTTCATTGTTGGAAATGTTACAAGGAGTCCTCAGTTTAATTGGAAAAGGGTTACAAATTTTAGAAACTAATTCTGATGAAAAGTATATTTTTTTAATAAAATGATGATTAAAATTATTAGCATAATGAGGACATTTTAAGAAAAAAGTCTTTGACTCAGCAGACTGCCAGATTTTATGTGTAACCTTCTACATTAAAATAACTTCAGTATCTCATTTTGTATTTGTATCAAGATTTTATTAAACATTTTTCCTATCTAAGTTAGTATTTTTTTTCATCTCCAATCACACCTAAAAGTAATTTATATGTATTTATATGACAAATTATACCCCGACTTATGCAAATTCAATTTAAGTGGTTTGTCACTTAGTCCCACCTATTGCATAAGTTGGAGGTATCATTGTATATAGATGTACAAAGTGAATAGGAATTATTGTAATCGTAGAATTTTACAATAATAATAAATAATATAATTAAATTTATCTCCAATTGCTAGTAAGAGTCCGACTGTTGAGCCAATGACCTCTTCTGAGGGAAAGCATGGGCATAATCACCATGGCAACCGATCACATTTTACTAATTTCTAAACCTGAGAAATCTAAAATCGTAAATTTTTCTCACAGAAATTACTATTTGTACCACAAGAACATTGTCTGGGGTTAGTGATACCACTATAAATTAGTAAACATATGAGAATTCTGAAAAAATTACTTGTAAATATTAGGTTTTTCAGTCAAAGCAGTCTACCATCATAATTATTAATTAAAAACTGTACATTCAAACAAGACTTACCAACTTCATTAGATGTAGGAGTTGGAACAGAATTATTGGTTTGTGAACTGGTCAGCATCAAGTTTGATCCTATAAAGAATATTTACATTTTAAATTGCCTATTACATATTTCTCCACATATTGCATACATTATAATTATTTTAAATTCAGATAAAGAAGCTCCATTGTTCTAAAAAAGTAAAATGAGTATACAATTTTATTACCTAGAATATCAGAGACCACTCACAACTAAATAATAAAAGAAATAATAGATCAGTGGCAGCATGCTCCAACAACATGTCAAACTACATAAGTTTGAATACATGTAATGAACTGTAAATTTTAGTTAAGTAAAATATTGTGATACTATTGCATTGTGGTTTAATATGTTCAATATGTTTTTGCCACTTTAGTTTACATTAGCATTTAAGTTCAGGTAGGTATATACTCAAAACTAACACCTACTAAGTTTATCAAACACTTGTAGATAATTTAATTAAGGCGATAAACCAATATTGGTTAATGTAATAACAAGATATTTTTCACAATTTGTAAGTATGTTTTAGACCAGTCTTACTACTGACAATGTAGCATATGGTAAATCTACAGCAAGCTAGCTTTTAAGCACAGTTATTGAAACATACCAATCAATTACTGCAGAGATTTTTAACATGAGGATGAGGCACGAGACAACATGATCAGCCTCATTGTACAGCTCATATTATTTGGCAATAATTGGCATGGTTCCCAAATATCCTACTATTTAACATTCATCACAGTAAAATATCCATATCAACTTTTCAAATTATGTTCAACAGATAAATATATGAATAGATAATATTTAATAAACTCACTTGTGCGTATATTGACTGTAACAGGGTGAGGCGCTCTTGATCTCATCACAAGAACAGTACGATAACGATCAGGTCTTGCATTCGTTGACCACCACGCCAGAATAGCTACAATCACAACAACAACTACCGCTGCAAATTGTACCACTTCATCACCAACACCATCTATTAGTTGCTGCATCTTGCACTGTGGTTCTATATTTTTAAAAACAAATTGTAATAAATAATGTTAATGTTGAGATATGTATACAAATGAAAAATTGGTACAGCCTACAAAGATGCTGAATATTATTTACATTTAAAACATGTACAATATTGAAAGATAATTTACAGATGTATATAAATCTAAACCAACTCTAAAATTTAAGTTTGAAAATTACATGTATTTTATTTTATTCATAATAAGTTTGGGAATCACAATGCATGATAATTAATATTAACAATTTGTAAAACCAACAAAATCTTCTTAAACAACCTTTAATTTCATTCGTATAATGATATATATATATAGTATGAAAATTGTATAGTACTAGTACAATTAGTGTTATCAGTAAGCTATATTTATCAAGGTAAATCTTTAAATTGCTTATTTACAAAAAGGTTCAAGGAAATTCAGAAATTCATACTCCAAACTGTACTTTCGTAAATTAACCAGATCCAAGGTCATTTATTCATAAATACAATTTATGATTACCTTGGAACACCCACTTTTGTTTGATCTTCGCAGATGGCAAACAGCAGGTCTAGAAAATATTTACAATCAACTCAACGTAACGATCTCGAAGGTAACAAAACATCTCGCTATCAACACTGAAATACAAAAAACTATAGTATTAAAAATGTTAATAATAAAAATATATTTGGTAAACGTTAAATTATACAATTTGCAAGATAATTACGAATACTATATCGCTAAACTCACAACGAAAACATAACATGACAGCAGACAGCTGTGTTGCCATGAAAACAGAGCCGAAACTTACATTTCGTTTCCTATAAAGTTACATTCTCCTCACAAAAGTTGATTTTCGAAAAAAAAAACTTGGTAAACATATAGCTATATCCTTTATTTTTAGTTTGATTGGATACATTTGTGCGTAAATTTTGCAATTATATTGCAACTCCTTATACCTACGTTTGTACTTTTCAATAATAATAAGGTCAATAAAACGTTAAAATGATATAGACTTTTACTTATATTTTATTTAAAAAAAATTATGGCCTTTAATTTCTACATTCCACAATAAAAATATTTTTCAATAGAAAGATATTTTAAAAACACATTTGATCAACCACGACAACAGATTAGCCTTAAAATTAAATAACGACAGAGATTTTTACAATACGTAAGTACTTTCACTAACGAAAATACGAGTATGGTGTATACTATCTAACTATGTATATGGATTATTTTTTTGTATATATCAATTTCTGATGTAAAATAATAGTTCGATCTATAATGTTAACTATTTTTAGAGACCTAAACTTAAATATTGAATACAGTAATATTTTTTTTCTAAAGGCAACGTTGTTTCAGTCATAGACCCAGTAAAACTCGTATTCCATCAGTTATTCATCTTCCCTGTTACCCGTCCAAATTCCTCATCGTATATTAAGCTAAAAAATCAATCATTATGAAGCTTTGGAACATGTTTTTAGTCGCAGAAGAAACGCATAACACAGGAAATAAATTCAAAGTCCGATGAAGCTGTTAACACCTTGCTAAATGCTAGGTCAATAGCGTAGGCTAGGACTGTTGATAAAATATCGATATTTTTATATATTGATATTAATTACTAATATATTTTTAGGACGATATATTCATAGTTCGATATTAAAATTTGGATATCGGCGGTCGATATTTTTTATTATATATATTATCATCTTCTTACCTTTATCATACCTAGGTTGAGTCCATACAACATGTTTTCCTTTTCCACTGTCCTCTGTAAGATATTATCTCAGAATTCACACCTTTTATACACATGTCATTTTTTGCACAATTAATCCATATCTTTCTCGGTCTTCTCTACTCTTATATTTGTCCACCTTCATACTTAAAACAATTCTAGTTATATGTCTTACATCCCTTTTAATGACATGCCCGTATCATGCTAACCTATTACTGCTCAACTTCTCTGTCTTTGGTGATATTTTCAAACTTCATTTGATATATTCATTTTTATTCTATCGATTTTAGTTACTACACACATCTTAACAATCGCATCTCTGCTGCGTACAGTTTCCTCTTACCTGTTTCTTTCGTAACCCAGCACTCAGATGCATGTAGTATGACTGGTCTTATAATAGTTTTATACACTTTCCCCTTGAGGATCAAGGGAGTTTGTGGATCGCAAGATACCCCAAACATCTTTCGTTATTTCCTGCATACTGCATTTATTCTATTCCTCACTTCTACGCTACGCTACGTATACGCTGCCGTCGTTTTGGATCAATGCACCGAGGTATCGGAATTTGGAGAAGGCTGGTAATAGTAATCTTAGTACTGAAACAGCTGAATAACCGTAATAAGTATTTTTTAAATTCTTACTGAAAAATTTTCATCATCAGCCTGTAACACACTGCAGGGTCATATAGGACTCTTTCCGAAATCACCACGCCAGTCCACAAAGTATGGGCGATTTCAAACTCTGAGAAATCCACATTTATACGTTTTGCCACACATAGTAGTACTACAAGCACATTTCTCGGGTTTAGATTTCCTCACGATGTTTTCCTTTACCGTCAGCCGATAGTGCTACCAATTAAAGTTAGTAAATGTACGCGAATTTAGAAAATTCAGGGTTCGAATCTGCATATATCGAAATGATATTCCACCGGTCAAACCACTAGACCACCACGACTTAAAGATTTGGTAACTGGTGGACTGAAAAATATTGGTACATAAAATTATATTATTTAGGTAAAATAATAATGACAGCAATTAATGTAGTCCGGTAAAGCTGTAAAGACCTTGCCAGGTCAATAGCGTAGTCAGTTCGAGAAAAAAACAAGAAGGCATTGAATGGTGGTAGAGCCACGCTGAAACTATTACTGGTTTCAGCATGAAAGGGTCCGCTAGTCGGGGGTAGTACCACCCGATCATAGAAAACCTACGTGAAGTAACAGTGCTTGCATTGTTGCGTTTCGTTCGGTCAGTGAGGGCGTCGGAGGTCCACTTCACCTCCCCTCTCCTCTCCCTCTCTCTCCCCTAACCCTTCCTCCCGTTGTTGTTGTTAGTGTCCATGGACGGTGGTGATCACTTAAAATCAGGTGACCCACCTGTTCGTTTGACAACTATGACATAAAAAAAGAGATTAATATGATTGAATAACGTTTGTGCAAGTGGCCCTTAGAACTATAATGTAACATTTATGGTATAAGTTGTCAAAAACAAATATACTAGATTAAAAACTGTAAATCATTGTTAAGCTGAATTATAATTGTTTTTTTAATAAAGCCGATATATATCGATAATTTAATTCAATATATCAAAGCCCGATATAATTTTTTAAAGATATATCTAAAATCCGATATTTTTTAAAATATCAAAGCCATGGCGTAGTCAGTTCGAGAAAAAAGTTTTTTTTTTGTAGAGGATTGGGTTGCCAGGAAAAAAATACACGCAGCACAGTGTACGTTAAGGTACTTTGAAAGAATTTTACTAAATGGTTTCATTTTTGATTCATAGTACCTACTATGATGCTTTAGTCTATTATGAGTAACTAGCCAACCCGTGCCCACTTCGTTGGGCGATAATAGGCATTATCAAGCTACAACTTTTCTGTAGAACTCAATCATATATATCTTATAATTAAGGCAGCGTTCGAGAGACTCCCCAGATATTACCCCCTACAACCTCACAAACTATACCTCTTTATAATATTAGTATAGATTATAGATAATATACCTAATTAGTTAATAGCTTCTGCCCGCGACTTCGCACGCGTGGAATAGTTATTTTGGGCTAAGATGCGGCGGAAGCTCTCAAAAGGAAAAAAAGCCCCGATTTTAAAACATTTTTCATTGTAGCTCCGCTCCTATTGCCCTTAGCGTGATGATATATAGCCAATGACACTCACATATAACGTGCCTTTCTATTGGTAAAAGAATTTTCAAAATTGGTTTAGTAGTTCCTGAGATTACCCCCTTCGACGTCACAAACTCACAAACTTTACCTCTTTACAATATTAGTATATAGATTATAGCCCCTGCCTGCGACTTCGTCCGCGTAGTAATAGTTACTATTCTGAGCTAAAGCTAACACACAGCAGATGCTCTAAAAAAACATCTCGATTTTGAAACATTTTTCATCAGTGCTCCACTCCTACTGGCCTTAGCGTGATGATATATAGCCTATGACCATTTTCGATGAATGAGCTATATAACACTGAAAGAATTATTCAAATCGGACCAGTAGTTCCTGAGATTACCCCTTACAACGCCACAACGTCACAAACTTTACCTCTTTATAAAATTAGTATAGATTATTATTATTAGAATAGATCTATGTCGAATTTAGCGCAATAAAACTTTATTGGGAAGTGTGATTAAATAATTTCTTTGAATTTGACAGGATTTTTAAGATGAATAAGATGTAAAATTATGTAATTTGGTTATCTGATGTATTCACCTTGTACATCAAATTACTTTGTGATTTAATCATAAGAATTCAAATATAATCTATGTGAATTTTTATATTAAAATACTTTTCTAATATTACTTTCTTTATCTTTATAAACAGATTTTTTGTTCCTCTCCTGGGTACTTGATTAGCTAAGTATTCTCTTACCCTTTTTAATCAATGATATTATAACGAAATAGCTGTAGACACCTTACCTACATAGTATTTTGACAAAACAAATGGCACGAGTAAGCACTTATACGTAAAGTAATATTGTAACGCCACACTGGCTTAGATAAAATGTTGGAGGAAGACGGCATATTCGCAATATCGTTTGTGAAAAAGAAATAGGTATATGTTATTTAGATACGGGCGGATTGTCGGGGTAACTGTCAAAAGTAAGCTAGCTAGCCAAATTTTAACAAGGCGCCGTCGAAGCACTTATGACGTATCTACAGCTTTTTAATTATAATATCTTTGTTGTTAATAATAAATATTATTTTTCCATCGACGCTTTTGGTTTAGACCGACTCTGACCGAGCTAGGCTAATTAAAAGACCAGATTTTGTAAATTACGCCAACTTAGTAAAGCTTACCAGTATATCTATATTTTTATATGATATATTCATTTGGTATTTCGATTTCCGTGATGTCATTTTTAATTTTACAATAAAGCAGAGCACTTTTAGAAACGTTAAAATTGGTGACTTTATGTTAGTTATTATATTTTTGACATTCGATCAGTTCGAACTTAACCTTTAAGTATATTACGACAATGAAATTTTCATAAAATTGTCACCTGAAATACATAGTGCCCTCGTTTATATTCCGCGTAAAATTTTCATTTGATTTGATGAATGTATATATGATCATATATAGTATATTTGATATAGTAAAAATGGTCACTTAATTAACTGGCTATGGTTCATAATTCATAAGAGTTTCCCTTCACCAAAACCAGAAAGTGATTTTATGATTTGAACCTTTGTGTTATTACAGGACGATCGAGTACTCTGGTCTAAACTTATAGTTATTTTAAATTCGTTTAACGTAATTATTTTTTGTATAAACTCAATTAGCTTAGAATTCTCTGATTTGCCCAATGAAAGAAATACTACAAGTAGATAGATTGAGAAAAGAAATTTATTTTTTCACTATCGAGGAAATTTCCAATCATGGTAAAATAAATAAACAAAATCAATTTCGATGACTTCATTTTATCTCTAGTTGCATCATTATTGTTTACTACATGCAGTTCTAAAATAATCTTATTTGATAAAAACTCATGGATCTGTCAATTGCATGAAACATGCTCAGAATCAAATCCGTATTTATACATAAAGAGCGTATATAGTATAAATAGCCAATACACACTTAGAATATAAATCGGAATCCGGGATATTGAATGACAAAGTTCCGTTTCACATAAAAATGTAAGCATGTCCTCGTGCTAATACTATTTTGCAATATATCATTGCTTTCATTATAATAATTATTAAAAGTAAATTGAATAATAAAAATTCAACGTGTTACATGTTGAAAATTAACCTATTACAAATATATAGTTATGTATTTATGTGATGTTACTGATTACGTGTAAAGAAACGTGTCTATTGCATCAGACACTACGTTTCCATTCTCGTCGCGTATTATAGGTATTCATAGAATCTACAGGATCATTCTATAAAGAACGAGTGAATAGAGTTTACTTGTTATCAACCATTCATGCAGTATACTGCTGTTTTGAGATATAGTTGTATTATTTAGTGATACGCAATTTCTAATTCAAGATAAGGACCCTAATATTGTTAATTCAGTACTTTTATTTTATATCATTTTTGCCATATAATTTTTACCTTTTTCTAATTGGTCTTGGTATTGAGACCTTCCTTTATAATTGTGTCAGTGAATTAAAGAGGATTAATAAATAGATATACATCGAAGAAAGGTTTTAATATATTTACATATGATGTCCTGTGTGTACGTCCTAAAAAATAATAATATTGTAAACACACATAATCACAAGTTTCTTGTCAATAACGATCATTCACCGTTGATGCAGTTAAATTTTCAAAGAAGAAATATTTGTTGCCAGAGAAACAACCTGAAACATAAGACATCGCCTTTTAGAAGACATTTTAAAATGTAAGTAAAACTTTTTTATTACTCAATTATGTAAAAAAAAATCGTATCTGTCTTATATTTTTCTATTATAGTGTATGTATGAAATGAATATCCATTATGTTAAAACTCTTTGTTATTATGATCAAAACAAGTTTAAATTACGCGCCACGTTCCAATAATAATATATGTCACGCTTACTGACGACGACACGTATCTTACGTTTAATTATCTTATGTATATATACACATATTATGTACTGTTTACAGGTTCAAAGTATTATTATAGAATTTCTAAAATATTCTGGAAATATATACGTACGTATATAATATTATTTAGCTTTATAAATAGGCTGACATTTTCAGTTTCAAATTGTTTTTATATTATAATTGTTCTAATGTTTTAATACAAAATTATAAAGGAATGAATTAATATTGGGGTAATAAAATAACTCAATGAAATTATATGTTTATAAAATAACGGATATTGCATAATAACAGACAC
Source organism: Antheraea pernyi (assembly GCA_015888305.1). Lineage (NCBI taxonomy): Eukaryota > Metazoa > Arthropoda > Insecta > Lepidoptera > Saturniidae > Antheraea > Antheraea pernyi. The sequence continues at coordinate 386,001 of MU158845.1, read as the reverse complement.
GTCATAAATCTTATGTAATTCCATACATTGTCTTTTTAATCACTGGTCGCTTGTAAAGTGCAACTTTTATTGTTTGGAAAGTGGTGTTAACTGGATCATTAAAAAACCAATATTTTTCCCTCGTCAATTTTTTACCAATATATCGTGTAGTGGCAAGGAACCATGGACATAATATTTTGTATAATAAGTCCATGTAAGGAACATTACGGACGCAATATATACCACTAATTCCAATGAATATGACCACACCCTCTAATGAAAAACAAAACTATGTTTTGTTTTGTTATGAAGTATATACACAATAATATTACATTGCTTATTACAAATGGAAAACGCGAGATGGCGTGATAGTTTTAATTAAGTTGTCACGAATTGTGTTGGAAACTTAGATACACTCGTATTTAAATATAATGTTGTCAGTATTATAAAATCTGTTTTCAATTAAGAAAAATATAAATTCTATTTTGACACATTTATTTATTCATTGTTTCCAATAATTGATGTGAACTTAAATATTGATAATCAAATGTAGCCTTTATGCCTAAAACTATTTTACAAATGATTTCGATTCAAAATGGAAAAATCGTTTTTCATCTAAAGTGCAATACAAAAACAACTTTATTTCCGAGCTATAAAGATTTGTTTGCAATCAGGAATGTTTTTCTAAATCAGGGTTTCGTAAAAGTTTGCCATTATTAAAGTATGCGATATAATTTATAGATATACAACACGTATTAAAATATTTTATTCTATTTTTGATTAATACTAAATCAAATTTCGAGCTTGATTATTTAATTTTAATATTACATTATGAACTTATCAAAAATAATCTTTGTGACAAATAAAAGCCGCTTTTACTTAATCAACTGTTAATAAAATAAAAATGCTCAGAAATATAGTTTTTATTCGCTGATTATAGATAATCCAATATTCTGCTTAGTCTAGTTCACGTTCCAACCTTATCTCAATCTCATACTATGTATTGTAGACACGATTTCCCAGCAGCCACGCGATTGATTTTCCTTTTTTTGATGTACCTATAGTATGGCGCGCGGCGTGGCGTCCCGAGCTATTGGACTAAATTCATATATTCGTTTAGATAAATTCCACGAAAATAATCGATACTAATATATGTGTAAAATAAATAATTACCAAAGTAAATTTATACCAAATAAAGTAAATTATAATACATTTGTTTATTTATTAACTACTTTTGATCAAAGAGTATCTTGTGATAATAATGTATTTTTAGTCTATTTATACAGCATTATAATTATAAATAAGGCAAACTTACAGCTTATATGAAGTAACAATAACAATAATGAAAGTAGAAAGCCATCGCCAAGCACGTATTTACCGGCAACTATACTTAGGAGTTAGTCGACTTATAGGTTAATTTAACATTTGGTGAGATTATGGTCAAACGCTAAAACATAATATATACGGTGTTATTACAAAAAAATTAAATACGTATTGAATACTTGCTTTAAAAAGGTTTCAAATTAAATGCACCGCGGTCGCTGTATGTTCGCCATCTTGCTCTTTTGTCTCGCTTTGGTTACGTTAGGTTAGACTTGCGAAAAAGGATAACCGATATACGAAACCTTTTTTAAACAAGTATCCAATGCGTATTAAACTTTTTTGTAATAACACCGATAAAGTATTTAAAAAAATAACAAATAGAAAAACTAAAATACAGGCATAGAAAGGGAAGTGAGCGTCCGGCGCTCTCACTGACTGAACGAAACGCAACAATGCACTGCACTGTTACTTCACGTCGGTTTTCTGTGAGAGGGTGGTTTAAGCACTTGGTTCTTATCTAAAATTATCGCGCTAACTCCATTAAATATAAAGTTATTATTAAGAAACTATAATTTCTAGAAGCACTACAAAAGCCTAAAGATATTTCGTAAGCAAAGTATGTTTTGCTTTCAATTATTGTTTTCTCTTCTGTACATAAAATATATTGTAAAGATAATAAATAACACATACGTAGTCGGAGGTATCAGTTAGTTGTAAATATCACGGTTAATATGTTACGACTAACCGGAGTATACACTACTTGATACAGAAAATAGATGCATTTGACTATTATTGGTGTTTTTATTAATTCCATATAATAAAGTAACAGCACTAAATACATTTTTATGACCTTACTTATCGATAGTTCATTTTATATAAGCCTATCTCTCGATTTACACGGAAGATAAGTTCCCGACAAAACCGTGTAAAATAAAATATCCAATTTTGCTATGTAAAGCCGTGTAAAACGAAATCAACTACCAATATGTGCTCAATTCAGTAATTTTATAAGTTTTTACCAAAATTTGTTACTTTATAAACCGTGTAAAAGCAAAATCATGTAAAACGGGTACCGTGTAAATAGGGGGATAAGTGTACTGATTTCCGAGTATGAGTTATCTAAAAGGGTTAGCTAATAATATAGTTCTATAAACTTATCAGTATACCACATTGGACCGGTGCTCCGGTGGCGGATTTAGTTTAATATGTGCCCTAGTGCACTTAGATAAGGCGTCATTTTGCTTTATAATGGTAGTTACTTATTTTTGTTTAATCTGCAATAATTATTTTGAATATTATATCGAAAATCGTCCATAAATTCATAGAACTCAATCAGTAATTTCGATTCTGCCGCGGTAGGGCTAAACGCCTAAATCTAACAATGCGTTAAACTGCTTTGACGCAATTTGTATTTATATTTCGTAAAATACGTCTTAGCTGAGTATATTATATCTACCTCTGGAATAATATTTTCTGAACCAAATACACCTATCTGTAACCCAGTGCAAAGTGTAACCGCATGACTAATGAACGTATTAGTCATGTGACCTAGTTTCAAGTTATCACTAACCGTTGTTAAAAAGTTATTGACTTTTATACAACTTATTAAATTATAAAGTAAATAATTCAAATCTTCGCTTTTTTCTGTACACAATTAACCATCTTTCTCGGGTGAAGGAAAATATCTTTTCAAAGAAATTTTATTAATATCATAGGAGGCAAACGAACAGGATCATCTGACGTTAAGTGATCACCACCGTCCATAGACACTTGCAACAGGGGAGTTGCCAATGCTTTGCCAGCCTGTACGCTCTCAATGGCGAAACGCAACAATGCAAGCACTGTTACTTCACGTCGTTTTTCTGTGAGATGGTGATATTACCCCGAGAAAGCCGATCCATTCATGTTGAAACCAGTAATAACTTCAGCGTGGCTTTACTACCTACAATTTTATCTATAGGTTTTAGCATTTGACGACAATCTATCCCGCTGTTAAAGATGGTAACACACTAAATTTAGAGGGGGGCCTTGCTCTCAAGTACAGTGGCTGAAGCACACTTTGGCGACATATTGTCTACTTCAGGATGGTTGCTAGCCAGGCGAGCATTAGAAAAACCCTACCACCAATGTTATAGTTTAATAATGATGCTTTGTTTCCTGAACCCTTAGGCCTATTACATGACTCGAATCGTATGTCGATCTTCTTTATCTTTTGGACTGAAAATGTTGCACATATATGATTATTGTACGTTTCACATATACATATATACAACTAGCGGACCCGGCGATCGTTCTTCTGTCCTGATAATAAAAGAAAACATTGACAAAATATATATATGCCTAACCCTTCGTTATTAATAACTTTATCTACTGGTGAAATTCCGATCAGTAGTTTTTGAGTTTATCATTAACAGACAGACAGACGTGGCACAGGACTTTGTTTTATAATATGTTGTGATTCGCCAATTTATTCTTAGATATTCATTACTGGAATGGTTCAAGGTATAGCATTAAAGGCTGTAGAATTGATAATAATGATCAAAGATCCGTGATACTGAAGAGTCTTGTACTGCTTGACATTTAACCAGCCATCAGCAAAATTTGAACACCACATATACTGCTATTAACACGTTCCGTGCCACGTGTACTACCGATGCAGTGCAGCGGTACACGTTAAACTTGATCTTCCGGCCACGCGACGGGCCAACACGTGGCACGAAACGTGTTAACAGTGTGTTCCATTGAATTTTGTATCGCCAACATCTTAGGAACCATCCGACGTACAAAATTATTTACTGCTCTGAATACTTTAGCCTCTTATGCCTTAGGTATAGTATTAAAAAATATTTTCTTTAGGGCTTACCTTGATTGTAAAAGGAAATCCTGAGCAAAATTTAATGCCTCTAGACCTACCGGTTTAAGCCGTATGCTGTCTGTGGGGAAATTATAATAATTTTATTAAGTAGATATATCGCTACTTGAGAACCGGTTCCCATTAAAGATTTTAACATTGGATGATATTTAGAAGACGTTGAATAGTATTTTTTATTAATTTATTTATATAATAGTTGGTATCTATAATATAATATTAATAAAACTAGTTGTTACAAAAGTTTGCTACTTCTAAAGAAAATTATAAGAATAGAAAAGAATAAGGGACGCCTTAAAAATATAGTATTATAACCACATTCTTATGTTTTTTTTCTGACAACAGAGGTTAAAGTAACATAAATAATAGTTATATAATTATATTAACATACGTTGTTAGAATAAAATATAATAGCTTAGTTCTTCTACGTCGCAGCACGGTCTCAATTTGGATAGTACCCGTAACTCCAATACGATTCTATTTTGAAAAATAATAAACGAGAATTACTATATATGATAAAGGTTATTGTTATCTGCCATAAGCAAATACGAGTAGGTAGTTACACCGACAATAAAAACCGCAAATCATGGTTATCAAGTTTTATCATAATACTGGTGTGACGTATATAGGTTTACCCAGTCGCGTCGGAACTCAATAGAGGCCCGATGGGTGGGCTACAGAGCGAATCGCTTCCTAATAACTTGGTCTGTGTGTGGGGTTTTTATATCCGTTGAGAAGTTATTGATATAACACCAATTTAGTTATGTAAATTGCTGTTCTTTCTTTTTAATATTGTGCTCTAGTCGATATGTCAGGGAACTTAATGTAAATGAGATACATTAATATTGAGATGAATGTATTTCTTAAAAAGCTTAAACTCTCGTGCATGGCCTTCGATATGTATAGATTATTTGTTGTACTTGAACTATGAAATAAAAGGTCGATAGTTTACTAATATAAATGCCAATATGAGTTTGTTTGTATGTTACGCTTTGACGACTTAACTACTGACCATGATAAAGTTTCGCATACAGGTCAGAGGCACAGAAAAGGATATAAGGTACCTTTCATCGGGAAAAAAACTATTCCCGAGGGATGGGACAAATTTACATTAACACGAGTATAGCCGCATTAAATAAGAATAAAATTATGAGACGACGATCATCACTTTATAATAAATCCTTACGGAGTTACGTACATTCATTATTTAAAAAAGATTTTTGATTACTTTAATGATTTCGATTAATCCGTGAAAGCATTGGAGGTTATTGCACCCAACCTGGTTCAATGTCAAGCTGGTGTGAATCAGTCATTTGACCTAAAAACAATTCACCGAACGTGGTCGTGTCAATATTTGTCCCAAGGGGAAGTGAAAACTTGTAACGTTTACCAATGGTTACCATTTTCTAATTACCTACGTTTTATATGGGTGTAGTTGTTGTTTATCAAATTGTTTTAACACTAAACATCATTATTGATTCATTTAAGTACTTTAATACACCCAGTAAATTCTGAACCAAAGGTCACATAACACCTAGTTTTTGCTAAGTAACTAATTTCTTGCTATTTCGATATTTATAGATTTCTGAAGGTCACCTTATGTCTTTGATATTGCTTTTGATAGTATTGTAGATTAAATAATAGTTCTTTCAGAAAATGTATATCAAATGAGAACATACACGTAGCTTACACTTTGGGTTTTTACCATTACTGAACCGCCATACATTATATATTATTTTTAAAGATTACGACACGGTGTTTTCTGTTAAGGAGAAAGTGTGTTGATTTTGTGCTAGGGGAATTCCAAAGGAATATAATTATAAATTCCTTGAACTTGTTATAAACAGGATGTTGATAGAGAATATAATTGAAAAACAGGAAATAACTTATTTATTCAATTTCTATTACATATGTGTTTATGAGAGGCAAAGATATTCGGAATTAACACATTACAATAAGTTAAATAAATAATAGTTTAAAAAAACACGCTTTCATAAAAAATCCAACTAAAAAACAGTAACAAAAATAAAAATTAATAAATTTGGATTAAGAATAGTGTAAATTAGAAATAAATGTATATTTTTGTAAAAAGTGACAATAAAATGATAAAATACTGATGTCTGGAGGTGCTGATATTAACAGTGACGCATGTTTTTGCATTTTTTAGTTAAATTTTTTTAACTTTTTTTTCGACATGATCGAGTTCAAAGTGGTCGGTTGCAAACATACATACATACAGGTGAAGCTAATAAAAGCGTGATAAAAAGAAAATCATTTGCCAAGGTTTTCGCCATCGCGCGGCGTTTTAGTTTGAGACCCTACTGCAGGGATTCTATCAAATTGTTTTAACTCATTTTGTTAAGATCTATTTATTACCAAGAGTGGCAGAGTTGTTCACCACAGTAATACCTTTTCTAAAACTAAGGTCTACTTGTATGTCATATAGCTAATGTTTTCAAAAATTAATTATCTAATATTAGGTATGTATCTTTCTTATCGCATACTACCTTATTATATAAATTACATACATAATCAACTAGTAACTGCGACTGTTTTCCTTAGTTTATGACTCATCAAGAAAACACCCATTTGTATTATTTTCATCTGCGTGAATTCCCAGAACTCAACTTGTGTGAACAACAAGCACTAAGATAAATACAAAAGTACGTATACATATGTATCTGTAATTAATTCATATACAGCCCGACCTCGTATAGCTACGTCTCGTGACTACATTGGACAGATTCTATTGGTTATACCAGATGATGTCATACGAAGGAACCAATGACGAAGCGCGATGGATATTTTTAGAATGCCAGAGTTCAGGAGGAGGGGAAAGGAAAACCTAGCGTTTTACTTTCAGAGTGAACGTTGCACAATAATTTCTGTACTCTTACGTGGCGCACGCGCCCAAGTTTATTGCCAGTAATATACAAAGAAAAGCATTTTTGTGTGAACACGCGAAAATACGCCCGCTAGAAAATTGTTATAATTATTTTTGTATTACTTAGGGCGCTTGAATATTAACTTTTATTCGACTGAAGGCGTTACATTATTTGTTCGTAACAAGGTAAGATTTTTTTCTGTGATGCTAATACAAATTATTATTTAAAAAAATCATCATATAATAATCAAATGCTCTTATTCCATTATTAATAATAATTGTGCGTAATACTTTGAGCATATAAAAAAACAAGTTATTGGTGAGCGGAGTGCGCATGTTCGGACTTGTCTCGTTTGGTGACGTTTCTGCGGTTGGGAAACAGAAACCACCCTTCTCGAAACTGCGTCATTGCGCTTTTGCAATAATATATGAATGTTTAATTATTCAAAATATCCAATAACTAGTGTTTTAGGGTTAAAATTGAAATGTATAAAAAATATGATGCAACAATTTCCTCTTATAATTACGGTTGTAAATATATCTATTGTCTAGTTTTTTCTCGGTGTTTACGACTCGTGTTGAGATTCTAAAATAAATACCCTCAAAAGAGTACTGCCCGTTCTCATATTACAGACTTCTTGGTAAATGACCATGTTTTCAAATACATACCTACTATTATTTCTGATTATATATTACTGGTAATGGAATACATGAATTTTCATTCCCACTACACTACCAGTACCATGTGATAATTGATATTTAATTATTCATAACCTAATTATAAAAGATTCCTTATACACGGACGTCTACAATAAATTAAACATATTCAGTGAGTCGCGGAGTCACGTTCCGAAATTTGCCAAAATATATCTACCAGTTATTAGTTTAGTTCCAGTATGGAATATGATATAAATCGCAGTTTATTGACATTTCAGAAAATATATTCGTTTTTATATAACAATAATCTGCCAAATTTTTGATAACCTATAATATAAAGGGTAATTTAGTATTATAAAATAAAACAACTTTGAACTACGTACCGACTCATAATCGATACTTCGTTTAAGTGTCTATGTAATGACTATCATCGAGGTCATTGATAACTTATATCAGTCTATAGTCAGATAAATGACTACAGACACGATTTTACCACGTAGATACAGAGCACCCACACGGCAATAAATACAGTAAATACCTTTTAACACTTCTAATTTTATTGACTTTTAAAGCCACGTGCGTCCATTAAAATTATCATTTTGCTAATAAGTGTTTTTGGTTACAGGCCTACTGTCGGGAAGGTTACTTGGCTGGCTGCCTAAAGAGTTAAGATTTCAATAGGAGCTCAAGAAGAGTTCGAACAAGTAAGTAATTGCGTTCACCTAGTTTGTTTTCTTTAATTTATTTGTTCACAGAACTCGAGGTTGCCACGAAGAAACAAAACAACACATAAAAAAAAAACTAATAATAACTTCTTTATCCTCAGAGTTTCATTATAAAATGTACCCTATCATATAAATTTTGTATAAAAAAAAATAGGTAACTATTGAGCAAAAATATGACATTTTTAATAAGTGTCGAAATAACTTATTTTGAATAAATCTAAAACTATTAGATTATACATTTAAAGTTTTCAGTGATAGACTATATTTTTATTACAACAAATAACTGAATTACTTTAAAAGATTCTAACTTCGTTACATTTATTCTTTCATTTAAAATTTCTATTTCATATGCACTAAATCATCACTGATATTTCATGTCATAATTCTTTAAAATATCATTTAACCACTAACATAATCAATTAACAGTTAGCTGGTTTTTTGATTTTACAGATTCGCCATTTTGTGTCGAGCAATTTCTATAAATCACATGTGATGTATTTCTGTTACTTTCTGTTGTTTCCTTATAAATTATATATTCATATCATATTTTTACAAATGTGATAATATAACGTGGCAATAAGATAAAACTACAGCAAGTAGAATCGCAAATAAGATAACCAAGATATCTACAAGGACATTCATTGTGGTCGTTCATATTTTTAAAATTATATTTTATAGGTATATAACCATTTTAAATTTAAAGACATATCCAATATTATTAATTAGATGGATGTGATAAAAAAAACATTTAATATAGTAAAAGTTAATTTAATTTAAATAAGAGATTAATTAGTTATAAATATTTTAAGTTTTTAATTAAGATATCAATTTTCTATTCATATAATTACGATAATTTACATATAAGTAATCAATTTTTATTTTTAAATTCTTAATACTAATAAGTTTAGCAATATCTAAATATTAAGCTGTATATTAGCGATACAAAATGGCTATTTAAATCGAATCAGCAAACGAAAATAAAGATATACTTATATAGAATTGTGTCATGAACAGATCATAAGGGCAGGTGACATAAATATGTTGATTGCATACCATAACTAAAGCAACTGAGTCGTGCTATTTTTTCTAATTTAACAGACGTCCTTTTGTATATATACATTGCTACATTATATATCTAAACTTCATTCTATATTTATGCAATCATCTTACTTCGACTAATAAGTATTCATGTCTTTTATATATGTATACAACCTATCTATTTCTGTTACATATTTGCATAAATATAACATATACAATCATTAAATATTGACCTTTATATGGACAACATCTCTCATAAATATCGTGTAAAAAAACAAAATCATCATAACACCAGCCACATTAAATTTGTTTTTTTTTTTCATAATATAACCATTATCATAAATCTTTCTTCTGCGTTTTTTTTTTTCGTATTTCATGCCAAATCTATCATATCTCATCTCGCTTCATACTATATGCACATTATGTTACGTCGTATCATTTCTGTTTGTAGTTCTATTCAAAATGGTTGCTCAAAAGATCACCTGTCCGAGTCGGAGGGACGATATCGGAAATCAGTCAAACAATTCAAACACCAAAAGACATGGTTTTTTCGCAAACGAGTCACAAGACTCAAAGTGTTTTGAAAGTGGTAGAAATAGATCGTTTAAAGGCGGAAAAGAGTCAGCAGGTGCACGGTTCGACCGGATTAGCTTCCGACGAAGGAGCAGGAACAATGCCGACGTCACCGATGCCAACGACCAGCTTTTCAGAGGTAAGGCAGAGTCCAGCGCACGTGAGTACTAACATAATATGTTATTTATTATTATAATTAAGTTAAATAAGTTACTGCTTTCATATGAGAATTACATTTAACATGAGACCCTCAATTTTCAGGGATATTTGAAAGAGGAGCCTTTATTCGAGAACGCAATGTTTCACGATACGGACTGCGAGTTCTTCCAAGATCTGGTTCAGTGGTGCTCCGCTCCCGCCAAGGAAGAACAAGCACAGACCATTGGTAAATATATTGTTATCACGTTACAGCGATAGTTCAACACCAACTACCGAAGGTATAGTTAATAACTCGACATTTTAAGTAGGGCTATTGACTACTGGTCAAGAAATCAATGATGGTCATAGTAATAAAAAAAGATATACACTTGAAAGTATTTTCAGTTCTGTTATCCAAAAAAATTGAATAGAGCTGTAAGAAAGCTTAAAGTTACTAAGCTATTCATAATATATGAGTTTCACTAATTCCACAACCTTAGTAATATCTGTAGTTGTATATCAAACTTATAACAGAATGCTTGTACAAATGATTCAGTACTTAAAGTAGATGTAGGAAAACTAGATTAGTGGTGATTACGTAAAAAAAAAACTAAACAAACAGGAACGAACTAGCGTTTAAGTGCTATATAACGAAATTATTTATTTTACAGATCCCCCCAAGAAAAATGAAGACAGGGCATGTAACAACGACACTTTACATACACCGCTCTCACCACAAGGGTGGGATGTGTTTGACGTTAATTCTTCATACCAGACAGGTTTCTATAACACAAAACCAGTAGATCCACTTTCACCGAGCATTGAAGGATATACACAGTTTAATCAATTTTTTACTCACCAACAGCCAGACAAAGTAACATTCCAAGAACAATTTTTAGATATTAGTAAATTACCAGTTGTTCTGGGAGATTTAACGCCGGGATCCGTCCCCGAGAACCCGTGGTTAGGTACAAAGCCTACCGAGGTAACAAACACATATGACACTAACTACAACAAAATGTACACACATAACACTTTGCCCTTCATTGATCAAGATGACTCCTTTGACTCAAAATTCATTAGTGTAACACCGCGAGAGGTAGAGAGTAGCAATAATAATTTTATCATTTCTGAATACATTATTCATGATGATCAGACTAATAAGAGAGATTTACAAGAATTAGGAGTACAAAAACAGGGTTCAGGCTTATCTGTAGATGTAGGAGCTCATCCACCAGCTTGGCCTATGGACACAATCAGCACACCGGAGGTTCTTAGTTATGTTGAGCAGTTAGAGAAGGAAAAGTGTTCACATACAGCCTTGGTAAGTGGTTTGTAAGATTATATACCTATATTAACACTATTGTTACGAAGTAAATTTTTTGGGTATATATTGAAAAGATTTTAATAAATTATAACTGTGTATTCCGTTCATATCAACATTCTAGACTTTACTTTAGTAATACAATATTCTATTTAATAATAGAATCATGTTACTAATGTAGGAATTGAGAAAACGTAGTAAAGTCATCTATTAATTTAATTACACCCAAAGAAAGAAAAATGAATATTGTAATACTTGTTATTCAACTACTTATTTAATTTGATCCAGAAATCAAACCCATGGACAATCCAAGAACCGGGTCCTGATTTAGATAGTTCTTGTTCCAAGACAAATATTTCGTCACCAGCTGAATATGAGCCCATCACTCCAAAAAGTGAATCTCATGCTGAGTCAGAGAGTGATGACATCAAATCACATTTAACCAAAAGAAGACATGAAAATAGTGAAGATTCAGATGAAACTTACACCCCTTACACAGAACAAACAAATAGAAAATATAAGAGGAGAAAACCTAGTGTACCAATTAAAGATATGATTCTAGCGCTGGAAGGGTCACAACAGCTGACGAAGGCGCGAAGAGGACGACCACCTAAAAGACGGGAGAGTACAGTCTCGTCAGTTTGTAGTGTAGATGAGAATTCCTCATCTATGTCTAATCATGAAAATAAATATAGAGAATTAAGAGATAAGAACAACGAGGCATCCAAAAGATCAAGAATGAACAGGAAACTAAAGGAATTACAGATGGAACAATTAGCTGACGAATTAGAAGAGAGGAATAAAAAATTAAAAGTGAAAGCAGAGATTCTAGAAGAAATGACGAAAAAATTAAAAGATGCATTAATGACAGCGATTTTGCAGAAATAAAATTGTTATAATTAGGTATTTCACTGCAAAGCCCATGCGTTGTTTTTCTTGTTATGTTCTTCAATTGTTTTGTATAATTAAAATCAACACTGGGTTGGATATGATCTGTCAGTGTAGAAAACTGGTTGCCATGCATGTTTAATATTAAATTGGATTTAACTTAATCTGTAACATTAGTATCAAAGGTGTAGTTAAGTATATAATTTACAAGGCAATGATTTAGTTAAGTATTTTGAATATTTATCATGAATGTTATAATTAAAGTAAATTATGCAAACTTAATATTTTTTAAGCTGTATGTTTGTATAATTATATTGCTCTTGTAAAACAAAGGACAACAATGTTCCATTGTGACTACACCAATGAGTTATTTTAGAAATAAGCCGTTTCAAGTCTATCTATTAGTCTAACTAGTAATGAAAATGATTTGTTAAAATAACGTTATTATTTTAATTCGTTTGAAAAACATCTGTTTATCTATTCTTGTAGTGTTATGAATGATGATTTAAAAAAAAAATGTATGAATCTAATAAATTACAATCACCTAATTATTGCATGGTAGGTGTCTATAATATTTTATTACTTACTTGTGAAATAAATGGTTCAAATAAGTTATAAGTATTTTTATTTTTATTGAAACTTACCTTTTGATCTTATTAATGCTAATTTCTCACATTAGTTAGAAAATTGTGAACATTTGAAACAAGGTCCTAACAATGTACATAAACTATTAGAAGTTAGGAGATAAGTTAAAAACTAATAAAAGAAAATTACGAATAGAAAAGATTATATCAAAATAATTAAGAAACTAGGAAATTAAATGTCTATTGACGAAATTAAACGAACTCCTATTTCAAACATTGAAAAAAATGTTTTGTAAGAAACGTAAGGTAGTACTCACCTTTTGGTGAGAAAATTATCGTAGAATAGGATAGTGTTTATGATCTTACTCGTTTGAAATAATCTGTTTTTTTTATAATACATATTACAGACTATTAGACTCAAAGACCGTAGTACAATTACACAATGTAGCCGATTACCAGTAAAACGGCAATGTTACGATTATTTGTTCAAACTTCTAGTATTACAAGAAAAATAGGTATTCAGATTCATTTTTATTTATCTTCCTTCCGATCAGATTTTTCAAAACTTGGCAAAATACCAAAGAGAATATAAGTAATATAGTAACAAAATACACAGTAACATCAAAACTAAGGGATGTCAAATATTTTAATCGATATCAAACAATGTATCAATACAGGAAATCAATATCTGACATTATAAAAATAATTGTTTAAAAAAACGAAAAAAAACACGCTTTCATAAAAATCCGAATAAAAAACAGAAAATAAAATTTAATAAATAAATAAATGTAACAGTGACGCATGTTAATATCAGCACCTCCAGATATCAGTATTTTATATATGAAAGCGTGTTTTTGTCGTTTTTTTTAACAATTATTTATTTTTAATTTTTTAGTTAATTTTTTAACTTTTTTTTCGGATTATTGCATTGTCATCTTTGACAAAGCTTGAATTAAATCTGATCGTTCAAAGTAGGACAAAATCGAGTTCAAAGGGGTCGGTTACATACATACATACAGGTGAAGCTAATAAAAAGCTTGATAATTTTTTTTTACTTTTTTTTTTGATTATTGTATTTTGTCATCGACCCTTGACAGGTGTGCAAAGTTTGAATTAAATCTGATCGTTCAAAGTAGGACAAAATCGAGCTCAAGGGGGTCGGTTACATACATACAGGTGAAGCTAATAAAAAGCTTGATAATTTTTTTTCTTTTTTTTTTGGATTATTGCATTGTCATCTGCATTTGACAGGTGTGCAAAGTTTGAATTAAATCTGATCGTTCAAAGTAGGACAAAATCGAGCTCAAGGGGGTCGGTTACATACATACAGGTGAAGCTAATAAAAGCATGAAAATGAAGTTAAATTTTTTTAACTTTTTTTTTTGGATTATTGCATTGTCATCGTCCTTTGACAGGTGTGCAAAGTTTGAATTAAATCTGATCGTTCAAAGTAGGACAAAATCGAGTTCAAAAGGGTCGATTACATACATACAAGTGAAGCTAATAAAAGCGTGTTAAAAAGGGTGATTCGATTTTCTCTATTTACATAATTTGTAACTTATTTCAACATAAAACATGATAATGTGTTTTATGATTTCTATCTTCATCTATCCTTAACACATAAAAGGTTTTTTTTTGCTGCGGGATAACTAATGCAATAATTTTAAACGTACACTTACAGATTTTTGAACTTCTTGTAAGTATCTACTTTAGGCCTATGAGTCTTTGTTGTTAATAAGAAAAATAAAATATTAAGACGTATAAAGATTTGCAAATTTGTACCAGATGATATTTAATATGCTATAATAAAGAGGAACAAAAATTATGCTATTATATCGTAATGATTATCATTTTATTTGTTTTGATAGTAATTATAATTTTCTTTTTTGTAAAACTTATGTGGGTTTTGAAATTTAGATCTGCAACCTCTTTATGTGACGAAAAGTGGTGGTGTTTGTTTATTTTGGGTAAAGGGTAAAGTGGGAGCAGTGTCTTGCTTTGCCTTAGGGTATAGGAACCCATTCGCTCTTCTCGATTTCTTTTCGAAGGTTTCATTTCTGCCGCGTGTGAACCACATACATGGTTTTTTTGTTACTATTACTACTATCAAATAGTAGAAATTAAGCAACTTCTCAGACCATCTCAGAATATTGTTCAAACGACTACAAGATTACGATGTCATAGTCAACGCATCAAAGTGTGTATTTGGCGCCTAAGTTGTTTTTCTGGGTTATACCATCAACTCTAAAGGGACTCGCCCTACTCAGGATCGAGTACAAGCTCTACTGGATTATTCACCGCCTAAAACTATTCAAGGAGTCCGTCGTTTTCTCATGTTTCAGTCAGTGATGTCACAGTTTCAGGCTCCACTAATTAACGCTGTAGTCGCCACCAACGGTAAAGGTGCAAAACCATTTTTATGGACGCCCAAGCTGTTGGAGCACTTTGAAACCTGTAAATCCAGCCTTCAAACGCGACTTTACTTCAGCACCCTGTGAATGATGCACCTTTAGGTCTGTTCACATATGCTTTCAAGCATTCATGTGGGATCGTGTTTGCAGCAACAAGTCAATAGTCAATGGCATCCTTTAGCCCTTTTCAGTAAAAATATGACTACCAAATAATCACAGTGGTCTGCTTATTACCGAGAATTATTAGCAATATACGAAAGTGTGTAACATTTTCGATATATTTTAGAGGTTAGCAATTCAACAATGTTCACAGACCACAAACCTCTGTTATATGCTTTTGTACAAAGACAAGAGATGCTACCTCCTGCATAGCTGAACCAACTGTCTTTCATCAGTCAATTCTTGCTGATGGCATGTCACGAATTGAGGCAATTTCATTAGAGCAAGAATATGAAACCTTGGCACGTTCTCAAGGCACTGATGAAGAACTTCAATTACTATTGAAAGACGGTTCAAGCCTTAAACTAACAAAGATTAATATTCCTGGTACTAGCGATTCTCTATTTTGTGATGTGTCCACAGATAGACCACATCCGTATGTGACTCCAGAACCCCGGCGGGCTGTTTTCAATAAGCTGCATAATTTGAACCACCCACCCCGGCACACGAGCTACCACCCGTCTTGTCACCGAGTGGTATGTGTATCGAGCTTAACTGCAATAGACAGGGTAATGAGGTGGCCAGAAGTATGGCCGATGCGTTCCATAACCGCCGAAGAAGTGGTAGAGACCTTTACTAGGGAATGGATCTCTAGGTTTGGCATACCACTCTGTATCACGACCGACCAGGTTACTCAATTTGAGTCCGAAATATTTCGAAGACTATTTATCACTTTTGCCATTACACGACGGACAACCACATACCACCCACAGACAAAGGTATGATAGAGCGCGTAAATAGGCAACTTAAGGCCTCTTTAATGTACCATGAAAAGTTCTGGCTAAACGCTCTACCTTTTATACTTATAGGCATGCGCTCCGCTTTTAAGGAGGACCTCAAGTGTACAGCCGCCGAGCTTATGTACGGTGAAATATTGCGACTCCCAGGTGAACTTCTTGTTGCACCGCAGAATTCTGGTATCTGTGAAGTTCCAGTTGATTTAGTCGTTAGGATGCGTAAGCATATGTCGAACATTCGACCAGTACCGGCATCTCGCCATGGTAACCGAAAGTCTTTCCTGTTTAAAAACATATCTACAGCAAGTCACGTATACTTACGTGATGACGCTGTTCGACGACCTCTTCAGTCGCCTTATACTGGACCTTATCAGGTTCTTGAACGGTCTTGTGATAGTAAAACGCTCACTTTGGACATCAAGGGTAAGAAAGTAAAAGTCAGTATCGACCGTGTAAAACCGGCTTTCTTTTCGGAAGATAGTCCTCAACCCTTGCTTTCATCATCTTCACCAGTCACATCCGTTCCTCCTATCCTCAAGCCCCCTACAAACAATCCATTGCCCTTTTTTTTTTTTTTTTAACGTGGGGAAATCCCTTATGGATACGCCACCCTCCCGGGGGAGAGGGTGGGTTATGTCCGAGTCGCACGGACTAAAACCCCACGGTGTACCGACAGACCGTTTTGTGGGGGCGGCAAGGGATCGTTCAAGCTAATCAACCATGTAGAGCCGCTCCCACGGTCCGCCCGGCGGATGATGGCCGCCGGGCTCCTACATATAGAGGGACCGACCCTCGTCCGCCGGACCTGTGCAATGAGGAGATG